>JAIEZT010000100.1:76525-164025 GCA_019594935.1 Periophthalmus modestus | reverse complement strand
TGAACAGACCCGCCCTCGTCGTGCTGTTCGCTCTTGAACAGACCCGCCCTCGTCGTGCGGTTCGTTCCTGAACAGACCCGCCCTCGTCGTGCGGTTCGCTCTCTGAACAGACCCGCCCTCGTCGTGCTGTTCGCTCTTGAACGTCTGTCTGTCATGTCCACACAGTTGCTCATATTGATTACCTTTAATTGGCTCCAGACAGAACCAGTCTGAGGCCTGTTCCCACCGTCTCATTTATAAAACACAGAGTAACAAATGTCTTCAGGCTGCTGTCTGACCCCGAGTGTCGCCCTTTGACCCTCGCACCCCTCCCCAGGAGCCTGTCCCAGGCCTGTGACTGGCTCTGTACAGACGCTACCGTCCTGTCTAATTTTATCTCTATGAAGTTTTTAGGGTCAGGGGTTAGGGTTAGGCAGTGGACAGGGAGCTGCAGGTAGGTCAGGGGTCAGAGGTCAGAGGTTAGGGTCAGGCAGTGGATAGGGAGCTGCAGGTAGGTCAGGGGTCAGGGGTCAGAGGGCAGAGGTTAGGGTCAGGCAGTGGACAGGGAGCTGTACTACACACATAAAATGAATACTTCACCAGAAACATGTTTGTGTCTCAATGCTAATGCTAATGCTAATGCTAATTTTGAGGCATAATAAATATGAAAACACCACAAATTGAGTTATTCTACATATAAAACAATCGTCTAGTCTTTGTTTTAATTAATTTGAATTTTCTTTGGTTTGACACATGTTAAGCTAGCTCGCGTGCTGCTGTGAGCGTGTCGCGGCGCTCCGAGGCCCTGCTCCTATCGATTTGGCTGAAGGCTGAGCCCAAGGGCGGCTGAAGGGCTCCTGGAGCGGCCGCTCCCCTGGGCCCGCTGCACTCGACTGCACCAACCACAACCGCCAAACCACAGGCGCTCAGGCGGCAAGCTGCATTTAGACGCCACTTTCACTCATCCTACAGTTTATACAGCCTACGGTTTATATATCCTACACTTTATACATCCTACTCTTTATATATCCTACAGTTTGATATATATACTTCCTACATCCTACTCCTGATTTGTTTTGAAAGGGAAATAAAGCTAAATACAGGGCTGTGGTCCAGAGAAGGAACTATTGTTCGACCGGGGCCTGTGCATCGATTAACTGACCACAAGGGGGCGCAGTACTCTCAAAATAATGAGGGTCTGGCAGTAATTAAACAGCATGTTAATGAGGAACAGGCAGATTGTTCTGTCACTCCCAAAACTCAGACACACGACAGAACAACTTTGTGTAAATATATATTACATCACATCGTTATTATATGTCACATCAGTGTAAAGTCCAACCAGGGAATCGACTGAACCGATATTTGGAGCCGATATCTGATCCTCGTGTTTGGTTTGTGCGTCCATATAAATGTTTATAACTGTAATAAAATAATTTGACTAATAAAAGCACTGGCTCCACTGACCACAGCCCAAAAGAAACGAGTCACATTCATCCTGTTTAGGAAGAACAAGAGTCTCGTTTATGGAGCAGCTGCACGTGTGAACAGGCCTGTGTAAGGTTACTTTACACAGGGGGCGTTACCTTACACAGGGGGCGTTACCTTACACAGGGGGCGTTACCTTACACAGGGGGCGTTACCTTACACAGGGGGCGTTACCTTACACAGGGGGCGTTACCTTACACAGGGGGGTTACCTTACACAGGGGGGGTTACCTTACACAGGGGGGTTACCTTACACAGGGGGCGTTACCTTACAGGGGGCGTTACCTTACACAGGGGGGCGTTACCTTACACAGGGGCGCGTACCTTACACAGGGGGCGTTACCTTACACAGGGGGCGTTACCTTACACAGGGGGCGTTACCTTACACAGGGGGGCGTTACCTTACACAGGGGGCGTTACCTTACACAGGGGGCGTTACCTTACACAGGGGGCGTTACCTTACACAGGGGGCGCTACCTTACACAGGGGGCGTTACCTTACACAGGGGGCGTTACCTTACACAGGGGGCGTTACCTTTTTTACCTTACCTTGTACAGGGGGCGTTACCTTACACAGGGGGCGTACCTTACACAGGGGCGTTACCTTACACAGGGGGCGTTACCTTACACAGGGGGTGTTACCTTACACAGGGGCGTTACCTTGTACACAGGGGGGGTGTTACCTTACACAGGGGGCGTTACCTTGTACAGGGGGCGTTACCTTGTACAGGGGGGCGTTACCTTACACAGGGGGCGTTACCTTACACAGGGGGCGTTACCTTACACAGGGGGCGTTACCTTGTACAGGGGGCGTTACCTTGTACAGGGGGCGTTACCTTACACAGGGGGCGTTACCTTGTACAGGGGGTGTTACCTTACACAGGGGTGTTACCTTACACAGGGGGCGTTTACCAGGGGGCGTTACCTTACACAGGGGGCGTTACCTTACACCTTGGGGGCGTTACCTTGTACAGGGGGCGTTACCTTACACAGGGGGCGTTTACCTTGTACAGGGGGCGTTACCTTACACAGGGGGCGTTACCTTGCAGGGGGCGTACCTTGGGGGGCGTTACCTTACACAGGGGGCGTTACCTTGTACAGGGGGCGTTACCTTACACAGGGGGCGTTACCTTGTACAGGGGGCGTTACCTTGCATGCCGGTGGGACCAAACTCCTGCCGTGTGAGGAAGATGGCGTGATCGTGGTATTCTGCGTCGCCCGTGTCCTGCTTCTGTTGTAGAAAAGCCCAGCGACACACATTCTCCAGGCTCTGAGACGGATTCCCCAGTTCAATCAGACTCATCGACTATAAAAGACAAACACGATTCATGAAACGGACTCCATCTGTGTACACATCAAACACGGCGCTGCTCTTCTCTGGGCTGACAACATGGCTCTCCGCCCTGTAGGGGGCAGTGTCACAGTGTGTGACTTATCAGCACATCCCACAAACTGCTGAGGTGGACAACAACATGCACAAGAACTGATACAAACGCACAAAAGAATTCACCAGCTCTGATTTAAATAGTGAACATGAAAACAGCGCCATCTTTTGTAAACTCCAAAATACACCCAATTAGAAAAAAGTTTGGATTAAATGTGTAACACAACAGTCCGTCCCCTCGATTGTGATGAACCACACCGCCTTTCCTCCATTTTTCTGCATCTGCGTTTTTTCTTCTCTTTCTGAACGCCACAGCCCGATGCACACTCCCCTCTTTACCTGTGTGAACGCCACAGCCCGATGCACACACCCCTCTTTACCTGTGTGAACGCCACAGCCCGATACACACACTGCTCTTTACATGTGTGAACGCCACAGCCCCAAGACACACTCCGCTCTTTACCTGTGTGAACGCCACAGCCCGATACACACACTGCTCTTTACATGTGTGAACGCCACAGCCCAAGACACACGCCGCTCTTTACCTGTGTGAACGCCACAGCCCGATACACACGCCGCTCTTTACCTGTGTGAACGCCACAGCCCAAGACACACGCTGCTCTTTACAGGTGTGAACGCCACAGCCCGATACACACTCCCCTCTTTACCTGTGTGAACGCCACAGCCCGATACACACACTGCTCTTTACATGTGTGAACGCCACAGCCCAAGACACACGCCGCTCTTTACCTGTGTGAACGCCACAGCCCGATACACACGCCGCTCTTTACCTGTGTGAACGCCACAGCCCGATACACACGCCGCTCTGTACCTGTGTGAACGCCACAGCCCAAGACACACGTCCCACTTTACAGGTATGAACGCCACAGCCCAAGACACACACTGCTCTTTACAGGTGTGAACGCCACAGCCCGAGACACACGCCGCTCTTTACATGTGTGAACGCCACAGCCCGAGACACACGTCCCACTTTACAGGTATGAACGCCACAGCCCAAGACACACACTGCTCTTTACAGGTGTGAACGCCACAGCCCGAGAC
The DNA here is from genome assembly GCA_019594935.1 of Periophthalmus modestus. Lineage (NCBI taxonomy): Eukaryota > Metazoa > Chordata > Actinopteri > Gobiiformes > Gobiidae > Periophthalmus > Periophthalmus modestus. The sequence continues at coordinate 160,114 of JAIEZT010000100.1, read as the reverse complement.
ACACGCCGCTCTTTACATGTGTGAACGCCACAGCCCGAGACACACGTCCCACTTTACATGTGTGAACGCCACAGCCCAAGACACACGCCGCTCTTTACATGTGTGAACGCCACAGCCCAAGACACACGCCGCTCTTTAAGTGTGTGAACGCCACAGCCCGAGACACACGCCGCTCTTTAAGTGTGTGAACGCCACAGCCCAAGACACACGGCGCTCTTTAAGTGTGTGAACGCCACAGCCCAAGACACACACTGCTCTTTACATGTGTGAACGCCACAGCCCGAGACACACGCCGCTCTTTACATGTGTGAACGCCACAGCCCGAGACACACACTGCTCTTTACATGTGTGAACGCCACAGCCCGAGACACACACTGCTCTTTACATGTGTGAACGCCACAGCCCAAGACACACGGCGCTCTTTAAGTGTGTGAACGCCACAGCCCAAGACACACACTGCTCTTTACATGTGTGAACGCCACAGCCCGAGACACACGCCGCTCTTTAAGTGTGTGAACGCCACAGCCCGAGACACGCCGCTCTTTAAGTGTGTGAACGCCACAGCCCGAGACACACGCCGCTCTTTAAGTGTGTGAACGCCACAGCCCGAGACACACGCTGCTCTTTACATGTGTGAATGCCACAGCCCGAGACACACGCCGCTCTTTAAGTGTGTGAACACCACAGCCCAAGACACACACACTGCTCTTTACATGTGTGAACGCCACAGCCCGAGACACACACTGCTCTTTTACATGTGTGAACGCCACAGCCCGAGACACACGCTGCTCTTTACATGTGTGAACGCCACAGCCCGAGACACACGCTGCTCTTTAAGTGTGTGAACGCCACAGCCCGAGACACACACTGCTCTTTACATGTGTGAACGCCACAGCCCAAGACACACGGCGCTCTTTAAGTGTGTGAACGCCACAGCCCAAGACACACACTGCTCTTTACATGTGTGAACGCCACAGCCCGAGACACACGCCGCTCTTTAAGTGTGTGAACGCCACAGCCCGAGACACACGCCGCTCTTTAAGTGTGTGAACGCCACAGCCCGAGACACACGCCGCTCTTTAAGTGTGTGAACGCCACAGCCCGAGACACACGCTGCTCTTTACATGTGTGAATGCCACAGCCCGAGACACACGCCGCTCTTTAAGTGTGTGAACACCACAGCCCAAGACACACACTGCTCTTTACATGTGTGAACGCCACAGCCCGAGACACACACTGCTCTTTACATGTGTGAACGCCACAGCCCGAGACACACGCTGCTCTTTACATGAGTGAACGCCACAGCCCGAGACACACGCTGCTCTTTAAGTGTGTGAACGCCACAGCCCGAGACACACGCCGCTCTTTAAGTGTGTGAACGCCACACAGCCCGAGACACACGCCGCTCTTTAAGTGTGTGAACGCCACAGCCCGAGACACACGCCGCTCTTTAAGTGTGTGAACGCCACAGCCCGAGACACACGCTGCTCTTTAAGTGTGTGAACGCCACAGCCCGAGACACACGCTGCTCTTTAAGTGTGTGAACGCCACAGCCCAAGACACATGGCGCTCTTTAAGTGTGGGAACGCCACAGCCCAAGACACACACTGCTCTTTAAGTGTGTGAACGCCACAGCCCGAGACACACACTGCTCTTTACATGTGTGAACGCCACAGCCTGAGACACACGCTGCTCTTTACATGTGTGAACGCCACAGCCCGAGACACACGCTGCTCTTTAAGTGTGTATGTGCCGTTCAGGGTCACACAGCCAATCGGCAGCCTGTCTGGCTACAGCTCTGTTGCCACGGTAATTGGGCATGATGGACAGCCGCGAGGTTTGGCTGGAGCAGCATCAGGGCTGGACCAGAATGACCAATGTGGGAGTGAGTGTGTAAAAGAGGAGGAGGAGAGAGGAGGAGACGGGCACAGAGGAGGAGAGAAGAGGAGACGGGAAGAGAGGAGGAGAGAGAGAGGAGACGGGAAGAGAGGAGGAGAGAGGAGGAGACGGGAGAAGAGAGGAGGAGAGAGGAGAGAGGAGGAGACGGGCACAGAGGAGGAGAGAAGAGGAGACGGCAAGAGAGGAGGAGAGAGGAGAGACGGGCACAGAGGAGACAGAGACGGTTCAGAAGAGAGAAGAGAGAGGTTTCACAGAGGAGGAGAGAGGGGACGAGGAGACGGACAGAGGAGGAGAGAAGAGGAGACGGGAAGAGAGGAGGAGAGAAGAGGAGAGAAGAGAAGACGGGCACAGAGGAGGAGAGAAGAGGAGACGGCACAGAGGAGGAGAGAAGAGGAGACGGGAAGAGAGGAGGAGAGAAGAGGAGACGGGCACAGAGGAGGAGAGAGGAGGAGACGGGCACAGAGGAGGAGAGAAGAGGAGACGGCACAGAGGAGGAGAGAAGAGGAGACGGGAAGAGAGGAGGAGAGAAGAGGAGACGGCACAGAGGAGGAGAGAGGAGGAGACGGGCACAGAGGAGGAGAGAAGAGGAGACGGCACAGAGGAGGAGAAGAGAGAGAGACGGGAGAGAGGAGGAGAAGAGGAGACGGCACAGAGGAGGACAGAGGAGGAGACGGGCACAGAGGAGGAGAGAAGAGGAGACGAGCAGAGAGGAGGAGAGAAGAGACGGACACAGAGGAGGAGAGACTCTCTCTGTCTCTCTCTGTTGTCTCTTTTCCTCTGTTGTCTCTCCGTTGTCTCTCTCTGTTGTCTCTCTGTTGTCTTTTTCCCTCTGTTTTCTCTCTCTGTCTCTCTCTGTTGTCTCTTTCTCTCTGTTGTCTCTCTGTTGTCTCTCTCTGTTGTCTCTCTCTCTGTCTCTCTCTCTGTTGTCTCTTCTCTCTCTTTGTCTCTCTCTGTTGTCTCTCTTTCTCTCTGTTGTCTCTCTGTTGTTGTCTCTGTTGTCTCTCTCTCTCTGTTGTCTCTCTGTCTCTCTCTGTTGTCTCTCTCTGTTGTCTCTCTCTGTTGTCTCTTTCCCTCTGTTGTCTCTCTGTCTCTCTCTGTTGTCTCTCTCTGTTGTCTCTCTCTGTTGTCTCTTTCTCTCTGTTGTCTCTCTCTGTTGTCTCTTTCTCTCTGTTGTTTCTCTCTGTTGTCTCTTTGTTGTCTCTCTGTTGTCTCTCTCTGTTGTCTCTCTCTGTCTCTCTGTTGTCTCTCTCTGTCTCTCTCTGTCTCCCTCTGTTGTCTCTCTCTGTCTCTCTCTGTTGTCTCTTTCCCTCTGTTGTCTCTCTCTGTCTCTCTCTGTTGTCTCTTTCTCTCTGTTGTCTCTCTCTGTTGTCTCTTTCTCTCTGTTGTCTCTCTCTGTTGTCTCTCTGTTGTCTCTCTCTGTTGTCTCTTTCCCTCTGTTGTCTCTCTCTGTCTCTCTCTGTTGTCTCTCTGTTGTCTCTCTCTGTTGTCTCTTTCTCTCTGTTGTCTCTCTCTGTTGTCTCTCTGTTGTCTCTCTCTGTTGTCTCTTTTCCTCTGTTGTCTCTCTCTGTCTCTCTCTGTTGTCTCTCTCTGTTGTCTCTTTCTCTCTGTTGTCTCTCTCTGTCTCTCTCTGTCTCTCTCTGTTGTCTCTTTCCCTCTGTTGTCTCTCTCTGTTGTCTCTCTCTGTCTCTCTCTGTCTCTCTCTGTTGTCTCTCTGTTGTCTCTTTTCCTCTGTTGTCTCTCTCTGTCTCTCTCTGTTGTCTGTCTCTCTCTGTTGTCTCTTCTCTCTGTTGTCTCTCTGTTGTCTCTCTCTGTCTCTCTCTGTCTCTCTCTCTGTTATCTCTTTCCCCTCTGTTGTCTCTCTCTGTTGTCTCTTCTGTTGTCTCTCTCTGTTGTCTCTCTCTGTTGTCTCTTTCTCTCTGTTGTCTCTCTGTTGTCTCTCTCTGTCTCTCTCTGTCTCTCTCTGTTGTCTCTTTCCCTCTGTTGTCTCTCTCTGTTGTCTCTTTGTTGTCTCTCTGTTGTCTCTCTCTTTTGTCTCTCTCTGTTGTCTCTCTCTGTCTCTCTCTGTCTCTCTCTGTTGTCTCTTTTCCTCTGTTGTCTCTCTCTGTCTCTCTCTGTTGTCTCTCTCTGTCTCTCTCTGTTGTCTCTCTCTGTTGTCTCTTTGTTGTCTCTCTCTTTGTCTCTCTCTTTTGTCTCTCTGTTGTCTCTCTCTGTCTCTCTCTGTCTCTCTCTGTTGTCTCTTTTCCTCTGTTGTCTCTCTCTGTTGTCTCTCTCTGTTGTCTCTTTCTCTCTGTTGTCTCTCTCTGTCTCTCTCCCTGTCTCTCTCTGTCTCTCTCTGTTGTCTCTTTCTGTTGTCTCTTTCCTCTGTCTCTCTCTGTCTCTCTCTGTTGTCTCTTTGTTGTCTCTCTGTTGTCTCTCTCTCTGTCTCTCTCTCTGTTGTCTCTTTCCCTCTGTTGTCTCTCTGTGTTTATGAATGAGGGAGGGTTATCACTGATTGTCTATCTCTGTCTGGACTTCCCATGATGCACTGCTGCAGCTGAGGAGAGGAAGTTGTTGCATAACAGACAGGAGTTTGCTGCGCTCACTTTGCGCTGAACTGTGAAGGCGTGCGACGAGAAAACCTTCCCCAGGGACGCTGCATGCTTTTAGTTCCTCTTTTGCTCAGTCCACTGGAATAACAGGCCGAGGGCATCAGTGCGTGATGAAGAGCGCACGCGTGTTTGGGCCACGCGTGCGTTGGGCCAGGCGTGTTTGGACCACGCGTGTGTTTGGGCCACGCGTGTGTTTGGGCCACGAGCGTGTTTGGGCCACGCGCGTGTTTGGGCCACGCGTGCGTTGGGCCACGCGTGTTTGGGCCACTCGTGTGTTTGGGCCACTCGTGTGTTTGGGCCACGCGCGTGTTTGGGCCACGCGTGTGTTTGGGCTCTGCGTGTGTTTGGGCCACGCATGTGTTTGGGCCCTGCGTGTGTTTGGACCGTTTGTGTGTTCGGGCCCTCCGTGTCTGGGCCATGCGTGTGTTTGGGCCCAGCGTGTTTGGGCCCTGCCTGTTTGGGCCCTGCGTGTGTTTGGACCATTCGCGTGTTTGGGCCCTGCGTGTGTTTGGACCGTTCACGTGTTTGGACCATTCACGTGTTTGGGCCCTGCATGTTTGGGCCCTGCGAGTTTGGGCCCTCCGTGTTTGGGCCCTGCGTGTTTGGGCAATCCGTGTTTGGGCCCTGCGTGTTTGGGCCGTTCGCGTGTTTGGGCCTTGCGTGTTTGGGCCCTGCGTGTTTGGGCCGTTCGCGTGTTTGGGCCCTGCGTGTTTGGGCCCTGCGTGTTTGGGCCCTCCGTGTTTGGGCCGTGCGTGTTTGGGCCGTGCATGTTTGAGCCTTGCGTGTTTGGGCCCTGCGTGTTTGGGCCGTTCGCATGTTTGGGCCCTGCGCGTGTTTGGGCCCTGCGTGTTTGGCCCTCCGTGTTTGGGCCGTGCGTGTTTGGGCCGTGCGTGTTTGGGCCGTGCGTGTTTGAGCCCTGCGTGTTTGGGCCCTGCGTGTTTGGGCCGTTCGCGTGTTTGGGCCCTCCGTGTTTGGGCCCTGCGTGTTTGGGCCCTGCATGTTTGGGCCATGCGTGTTTGGGCCGTGTGTGTTTGAGCCCTGCGTGTTCGGGCCCTGCGTGTTTGGGCCGTGCGTGTTCGGGCCCTGCGTGTTTGGGCCGTGCGGGTTTGGGCCCTGCGTGTTCGGACCCTCTGTGTTCGGGCCCAGCGTGTTCGGGCCCTGCGTGTTCGGACCCTCTGTGTTCGGGCCCTCTGTGTTCGGGCCCTCTGTGTTCGGGCCCTGCGTGTTCGGGCCCTCTGTGTTCGGGCCCTCTGTGTTCGGACCCTCTGTGTTCGGGCCCTCTGTGTTCGGGCCCCCTGCGTGTTCGGGCCCTGCGTGTTCGTGCGTGTTCGGGCCCTCTGTGTTCGGGCCTCTGTGTTCGGGCCCTGCGTGTTCGGGCCCTCTGTGTTCGGGCCCTCTGTGTTCGGGGCCTCCGTGTTCGGGCCCTCCGTGTTCGGGGCCTCCTGTTTCGGGCCTGCGTGTTCGGGCCCTGCGTGTTCGGGCCCTCCGTGTTCGGGCCCTCGTTCGGGGCCCCCTCCGTGTTCGGGCCCTGGCGGGCCTCTGCGTGTTCGGGCCCTCTGTGTTCGGGCCCTCTGTGTTCGGGCCCTCTGTGTTCGGGCCCTGCGTGTTCGGGCCCTGGGCCCTGTGTTCGGGCCTCTGTGTGTTCGGGCCCTCTGTGTTCGGGCCCTGCGTGTTCGTCTGTGTTCGGGCCCTCTGTGTTCGGGCCCTCTGTGTTCGGGCCCTCTGTGTTCGGGCCCTCTGTGTTCGGGCCCTCTGTGTTCGGGCCCTGCGTGTTCGGGCCCTCTGTGTTCGGGCCCTCTGTGTTCGGGCCCTCTGTGTTCGGGCCCTCTGTGTTCGGGCCCTGCGTGTTCGGGCCCTGCGTGTTCGGGCCCTGCGTGTTCGGGCCCTCTGTGTTCGGGCCCTGCGTGTTCGGGCCCTCTGTGTTCGGGCCCTCTGTGTTCGGGCCCTCTGTGTTCGGGCCCTCTGTGTTCGGGCCCTCTGTGTTCGGGCCCTCTGTGTTCCTCTGTGTTCCTCTGTGTTCATCAGTGTTCATCAGGTCGAATCGTACCTTGCCGTAGCCCAACATGATGATCCGCACCAGGACCACGTTGATCTTGGCGCCGAGCGACTGGTCGTGGTAGATCTCGTTCACCTGGACAGACGAGATAAAGACGTTTTTACCATCGGTTCTTGAAACGTCACGTCCAAGTTCAAGGGACCAAAGTTTAGTCCGAGCCCAAAAGTGTGTCCCCAAAAAAGCCTCAACCAAATTCTGTCAATCATCAATGACCAAACATGATTCTGGACCAAAGCACCGTCCAGGACTGAAGGTCGTCAGGTCATCAGGTCCTCAGGTCATCAGGTCCTCAGGTCATCGGGTCGTCAGGTCATCAGGTCATCGGGTCGTCAGGTCATCAGGTCGTCAGGTCATCAGGTCGGTCAGGTCAGGTCATCGGGTCGTCAGGTCATCAGGTCGTCAGGTCATCAGGTCGTCAGGTCATCAGGTCCTCAGGTCATCGGGTCGTCAGGTCATCAGGTCGTCAGGTCATCAGGTCATCAGGTCGTCAGGTCATCGGGTCGTCAGGTCATCAGGTCGTCAGGTCATCGGGTCGTCAGGTCATCAGGTCATCGGGTCGTCAGGTCATCAGGTCCTCAGGTCATCGGGTCGTCAGGTCATCAGGTCCTCAGGTCATCGGGTCATCAGGTCGTCAGGTCATCGGGTCGTCAGGTCATCGGGTCGTCAGGTCGTCAGGTCGTCAGGTCATCAGGTCATCAGGTCGTCAGGTCATCGGGTCGTCAGGTCATCAGGTCGTCAGGTCGTCAGGTCCTCAGGTCCTCAGGTCTTCAGGTCATCAGGTCTTCAGGTCATCAGGTCATCAGGTCATCAGGTCATCAGGTCGTCAGGTCCTCAGGTCATCAGGTCGTCAGGTCATCGGGTCGTCAGGTCATCAGGTCGTCAGGTCATCAGGTCGTCAGGTCCTCAGGTCCTCAGGTCCTCAGGTCCTCAGGTCGTCAGGTCATCAGGTCTTCAGGTCATCAGGTCATCAGGTCATCAGGTCGTCAGGTCGTCAGGTCATCAGGTCATCAGGTCATCAGGTCATCAGGTCGTCAGGTCATCAGGTCATCAGGTCATCGGGTCGTCAGGTCCTCAGGTCCTTAGGTCGTCAGGTCCTTAGGTCCTCAGGTCATCAGGTCGTCAGGTCGTCAGGTCCTTAGGTCCTCAGGTCATCAGGTCGTCAGGTCGTCAGGTCCTTAGGTCCTCAGGTCATCAGGTCGTCAGGTCCTCAGGTCCTCAGGTCCTTAGGTCCTCAGGTCGTCAGGTCGTCACCAAATATGTTACAACATCAAGTGGAAGAATTTCCGTTTCTATGGCAGTTAAAAAGTTTTCTTTTCTTATCTCTCTTCTGTCCTGTCTCCTCTGTCCTGTCTCCTCTGTCCTGTCTCCTCTGTCCTCTGTCCTGTCTCCTCTGTCCTGTCTCCTCTGTCCTGTCTCCTGTCTCCTCCTCTGTCCTCTGTCCTCTCTCCTCTCCTCTCTCCTCTGTCCTGTCTCTCTGTCTCTCTCCTGTCTCCTCTGTCCTTCCTGTCCCTCTGTCCTCTGTCCTGTCTCCTCTGTCCTCTCTCCTCTGTCCTGTCTCCTCTGTCCTGTCTCCTCTGTCCTCTGTCCTGTCTCCTCTGTCCTGTCTCCTCTCTCTGTCTCCTCTGTCCTGTCTCCTCTGTCCTCTGTCCTGTCTCCTCTGTCCTGTCTCCTCTCTCCTGTCTCCTCTGTCCTCCTGTCTCCTCTGTCCTCTGTCCTGTCTCCTCTGTCCTGTCTCCTCTGTCCTCTCTCCTGTCTCCTCTGTCCTGTCTCCTCTGTCCTCTGTCCTGTCTCCTCTGTCCTGTCTCCTCTCTCTTGTCTCCTCTGTCCTCTCTCCTGTCTCCTCTGTCCTGTCTCCTCTGTCCTCTCTCCTGTCTCCTCTGTCCTGTCTCCTCTGTCCTGTCTCCTCTGTCCTCTGTCCTGTCTCCTCTGTCCTTTGTCCTGTCTCCTCTGTCCTGTCTCCTCTGTCCTGTCTCCTCTGTCCTGTCTCCTCTCTCCTCTGTCCTGTCTCCTCTGTCCTGTCTCCTCTGTCCTCCTGTCTCCTCTGTCCTGTCTCCTCTGTCCTGTCCCCTCTGTCCTGTCCCTCTCTCCTCTGTCCTGTCCCCTCTGTCCTGTCCCCTCTGTCCTCTGTCCTGTCTCCTCTGTCCTGTCTCCTCTCTCTGTCTCCTCTGTCCTGTCTGTCCTGTCTCCTCTGTCCTCTGTCCTGTCTCCTCTGTCCTCTGTCCTGTCTCCTCTGTCCTCTCTCCTCTCTCCTCTGTCCTCTCTCCTGTCCTCTCTCTGTCCTCTGTCCTGTCCCTCTGTCCTGTCTCCTCTGTCCTGTCTCCTCTGTCCTCTCTCTCTGTCTCCTCTGTCCTGTCTCCTCTGTCCTGTCCTCTCTCTCTGTCCTCTGTCCTGTCCTGTCTGTCCTCTGTCTCCTCTGTCCTGTCCCTCTCTCCTGTCTCCTCTCTCTTGTCTCCTCTGTCCCTCTGTCCTGTCCTGTCCTCTCTCCTCTGTCCTGTCCTCCTCTCCTCTGTCTCTCTGTCCTGTCCTGTCTCCTCTGTCCTGTCTCCTCTGTCCTCTGTCCTGTCTCCTCTGTCCTGTCTCCTCTCTCTTGTCTCCTCTGTCCTGTCTCCTCTGTCCTGTCTCCTCTGTCCTCTGTCCTGTCTCCTCTGTCCTCTCTCCTCCCCCTGTCTCCTCCTTTCCTCCTTTCCTCTCCGGGTCTGTCTCTTAGATGAGGTTTATATGACTTTATGTTTATAGTTTTGATGTGTTTATTTTGACAAAAATACCTCATTTGAATATTAAATAAAAAAACAGAAGAACATTTATCAAAAACGAGTGGGAAGAATTATATCATGTTTTTTGTATTTATTAAAAATTGGAGCTGCTGTGTCCAGACACTTTCCTCTGGATCAAGTCTCTCGTTTTCGCTTATATTTTTCCATAGTTTCTTATTTGGTGTAGAAAGAATCGACCCAGTTGCCAAAATCTACCAAGAAGATGGAAAGTTCACCAACGTTTGGAAAAAAATGTTTTTTAAATCACAGAATCAAATTCCTTCAACTGAGTCAGAAAACGAACGATCTGAAGAAAAAAAACTGTCTCCAGTCCAACACAGGAGCGTTTAGAAACGAAACAGAACCAAACAGAACCTAAAGGCAAACAGAACCTAAACAGAACCTAAACAGAACCTAAACAGAACCAAACAGAACCTAAAAAGAACCTAAACAGAACCTAAAAAAAACCCAAAAGAACCTAAAGACACACAGAACCTAAACTGAACCAAAAAGGAACCCAAACAGAACCTAAACAGAACAAAAACTGAACCTAAACAGAACCTAAAATCCTCCTGGTGAACGTTATCAGAGGCTCTGACATAAAAACTACAGTTTGATTGACACCTGAGGAACAGACGACATCATCACCTGACAGAAAACAGGGGGAGGGGCTTCAGTTTAAGAGCTGAAAATGTTCACACACACAACGACGGTAGCTCAGTAGGTTGAGTGTTTGTCCACTTATCCGAAGGTTGGCGGTTCAAATCCCGCTCTCTACATAAAAACATCATTGGTTGAGTGGTTAGATCCACTGACTCGAAGGTTGGCGGTGCAATTCCAGCCCTCACAGATGAATGCTGTCGTTGTGTCCTTGGGCAAGACACTTAACCCACCTACCCCAGCCCTTGGGACAACGGGTGGAAATTAGCCTCTGGCTATAACCCGGCGTGTTTACATTCATGTCTGTCATGTCTGTTCATTAACATGCACTGTCCCAACCAAATAAAAAAAAAAAAAAAAAAAAAAAAAAACAACCACGTGCACACACACAACCACGTGCACACACACAACCACGTGCACACACACAATCACGTGCACACACACAGTCACGTGCACACACACAATCGTGTGCACACACACAACCACGTGCACACACACAATCACGTGCACACACACAATCACGTGCACACACACAGTCACGTGCACACACACAATCACGTTCACACACACAATCACGTGCACACACACAATCGTGTGCACACACACAATCACGTGCACACACACAATCACGTGCACACACACAATCCCGTGCACACACACAGTCACGTGCACACACACAATCACGTGCACACACACAATCGTGTGCACACACACAATCACGTGCACACACACAATCCCGTTCACACACACAGTCACGTGCACACACACAATCACGTGCACATGCACATACACATGCCCCGCCCGTGTCCGGGGCTTTTACTCGTGGGATATGATCTGACTTCGACTGGGATTTGTCGCTTCACATGTGGCCGGATCGTTTCCACGACAACGGTTGGGCCAATTAGGGCCAACTTCAGGTGATTCCAGGTGATCACAGGTTCCTGCCTAATGAGCTCGAGCAGCATGGGCAGTACATTCACACATTAATGTGTGAATGTCCTGTCCACACAGGCCCCTCACACAGCAGACCTCAGGGGAGACACTAGAGGGCGCACAGGGGCCACAGTGACTCAGAGCATTTGTCCTCGGATCCAAAGGTTCAATTCAATTTATTTTTGTAAAGCCCAAAATCACAACAGCGGTTTCCTCTTAGAGCTGAACATGAGAATTTATTTAAGCAACAGAAAGTTATAAAAATGAACAATGAAAGAGAAATAAACTAATTAATCACAAGAAAACAAGTAAATGGATAACTGTCCCAGAGCGCCCCTGTTCTTAGACCCTCCTCCTGCAGGAACCACTGTCCCACAGCGCCCCCTGTTCTTAGACCCTCCTCCTGCAGGAACCACTGTCCCACAGCGCCCCCTGTCTTTTACCTTCCTTCTCAGCAAGAAAAACTCAAAAAAACCCAGAGGGAAAAAGAAAAACCTCGAGGAGAACCACAGTGAAGGTGAGATCCACTCACACGGACAGACAGCTGCAGATGTGTCTGGACAAATGAGCCTCCAGAGAGAAAAGCCAGAGCCAGAGAGGGGCCCACCCACAGCAGGACGGTTGAAGGTTCAAATCCCACTCTTGACATACAGTGGGGCAATTGGTGGCTGAAGTATTTATTCAGCCACTAATTGTGCAAGTTCTCCCTCTTAAAAAGACGAGAGACGCCTGCGATTTTCATCAGTTTCACTTCAACTATGAGACAGAGAAATCACACTGTAGGATTTTTAATTAATTAATTGGTAAAATCCTCTGTAAAATAAGGATTTGGCAAGATTTGTGTCTCTCAGACGTGTTCTTGTTGTTTCAGAGGCTCCTCTGTCCTCCACTCGTTCCTGTATTAATGGCTCCTGTTTGACTCGTTCTCAGTATAAAAGACACCTGTCCACAACCTCAAACAGTCACACTCCAAACTCCACTATGGCCAAGACCAAAGACACGTCAAAGGAACCACAAACAAAACTGTGACCTGCACCAGGCTGAAGACTCAATCTGCAACAGGTGAGCAGCTCGTGTGAACAAATCAACTGTGGAGAATTATTAGAAAATGGAAGAAAGACACTGATAATCTCCCTCCATCTGGGGCTCCACAAGATCTCACCCCGTGGGGTCAAAATGACACAAGAACGAGGAGCAAAACTCCCAGAACCACACGGGGGACCTAGTGAACGACCTGCAGAGGGACCAAAGTAACAAAGGCACCCATCAGTAACACACTACGACCAGGGACTCAAATCCTGCAGAGACGTGTCCCCCTGATTAAGGACATGTCCAGGCCCGTCTCAAGTTTGGATTTGGATGATCCAGAAGAGACTGGGACAATGTCAGAAGATCAGAATGGTGTTTGGAGAAAGATGCTGAGCTGATCCAAAGACCAGACCTACTGTGGAGCATGAGGAAACATCAGACCTACTGTGGAGCTGTTCAGACCTACTGTGGAGCATGAGGAAACCAGGACCTACTGTGGACATGAGGAAACATCAGGCTCTGGGGCTGTTTTTCTGGGACCAGGACGACTGATCCGTGTAAAGACAGAATGAAAGAGACATGTATCGTGAGATTCTGAGTGAAAACCTCCTTCCATCAGCGAGGGCAGTGAAGATGAAACGTGTCTGGGTCTTTCAGCGACACAATGATCCAAACACACGACGAAGGAGCGGCTTCAGAAGAAGCATTTCAAGGTCCTGGAGTGGCCCAGTCTCCAGATAAAACCCCAGAGAAAATGTTTGGAGGGAGGTGAAAGTCCCAGAACATCACTGCTCTAGAGGAGATCTGCAGGAGGAATGGGCCAAACTACAGCAACAGAGAGAAAACCTGAGACAGAAAACGTCTGACCTCAGTCACTGCAGCAAAGGGAAGAACAAAGTGTTGAGACCAACTTCTGTTAGTGAACAAATACTGATTTTATCAAGGAATTTGCTGATAAATTGATAAAAAAAAAAATCCTACAGTGAGATTTCCTGATTCTTTCCTCTGTCTCATAGTTGAAGTGAAACTATGATGAAAATCACAGACTCGTCTTTTTAGAGGAACTTGAACATTTGGGGCAGAATAGAGACTTTTTGCTCCTCTGGAAACATCACTGGTCAGATCCACCGACCCACAGGTCTGTGTGTACAGGTCTGTGTGTACAGGTCTGTGTGTACAGGTCTGTGTGTGTACAGGTCTGTGTGTGTGTGTACAGGTCTGTGTGTGTGTGGTCTGTGTGTGTACAGGTGTGTGTGTGTACAGGTCTGTGTGTACAGGTCTGTGTGTGTGTGTGTACAGGTCTGTGTGTGTGTGTGTGTGTGTGTGTGTGTATACAGGTCTGTGTGTGTACAGGTCTGTGTGTGTACAGGTCTGTGTGTGTGTGTGTACAGGTCTGTGTGTGTACAGGTCTGTGTGTGTGTGTGTACAGGTCTGTGTGTACAGGTCTGTGTGTGTACAGGTCTGTGTGTGTGTGTGTACAGGTCTGTGTGTGTACAGGTCTGTGTGTGTGTGTGTACAGGTCTGTGTGTGTACAGGTCTGTGTGTGTTCAGGTCTGTGTGTGTGTGTGTGTGTGTGTGTGTATAGGTCTCTGTGTGTACAGGTGTGTGTGTAGGGGTCAGCAGGTCCAGGGTCAGCAGGTTCTTTCTCTCAGATACATAATGCAGTCGGGTCATGTGACTTAATCCTGAGCGGACGAGGACAGAATGAAAAATGGATCCGACAATGGATCCAGCGACATTTATGTAAGATTTATGTGAGTGCAGCAGGATGAGCAGGGCACGGGGAGGGCATCAGGACCAAACATCTGAACAGAACTCACTATTCAGAGATCAGACTTTAACAGGGAGAATTCAGGGGTAAATGCTCAAAAAACAAGTCAACAAAACTCAGTCTGATCTGATCCTGGTGACTCAGTTTTAACTTTAAATTCAGATGTAGATTCTGTGCTTCTGAAACACTCTTATGGTCAGCTTCATCCTGTGACTGACAGGTGAATTTAGCCAATCACAGTGAAGTGTGCACTCTCATAAGAAGCAGACAGGTTTAGTTATAGACAATATTAAAGGTCCTATATCACACAAAACTGACTCTTGTAGCTTTAATCCATGTTCTAACACTATTCCCTCAAAAAGACCCGAGTCGTGTTTCGTTTCATTCACATCTTTGAGTCACACTTATTGTCTCCAAAGCTCAAACTTATCTAGATGTAACAGGTCCTCATCTGAAGCACAGTTCAAAAATATATAAATCCACTGTTAATTTGAGGTGTGAGAACCTCAAACCTGTTGCTAACGGGAGCGACCTCGGGGAACGAAGGCGCCTGGTTTGTCTCTTCTGAACTTGAGTTTTCCTCAGAGCCTCAGGTCTTGTTCCAAAAAGACTCGTGAGGTTTGAACATCCAACTGAGAAGATACAGAAACTAAAACATCTGCTCCAGAAACATACAACACAGTGACAGTGTTTGGTCTGTGGTCAGTGTTTGGTCTGTGGTCAGTTAGTGGTCAGTGTTTGGTCTGTGGTTAGAGGGTCAGTGTTTGGTCTGTGGTCAGTGAGAGGTCAGTGTTTGGTCTGTGGTTAGTGAAGGTCAGTGTTTGGTCTGTGGTCAGTGTTTGGTCTGTGGTCAGTGTTTGGTCTGTGGTCAGTGTTTGGTCTATGGTCAGTGGAGGGTCAGTGTTTGGTCTATGGTCAGGTCAGTGTTTGGTCTGTGGTCAGTGTTTGGTCTGTGGTCGGTGTGTCGTCTGTGGTCAGAGGAGGTCAGTGTTTGGTCTGTGGTCAGTGTTTGGTCTGTGGTCAGTGTGTCGTCTGTGGTCAGTGTTTGGTCTGTGGTCAGAGGAGGTCAGTGTTTGGTCTGTGGTCAGTGTTTGGTCTATGGTCAGTGGAGGGTCAGTGTTTGGTCTATGGTCAGTGCAGTGAGGAGCTGGTCCTAATTAAATTATATTGTATAATTAACATTGCACTGAACCATCGACCACTAAAATGAAGCGGTCACCTGTCTGGACGCTGGTTTCTGGACTGTCCAGTGTGAGAGTCATTCTAAAGGTCTCTGGACACAGGTGAACGTTCTGCCTCTGAAACCATCAGCGAGCGATGACCTCTGCCTGGCATTTGGATGAGAACATTGTCCAGCAGGAAATGTGCCTCCATTTTGTGCTGCATTTACAGAGGAGGAAGTGCAGCTGTGACGGACAGTGCAGATCGGCCAATCACAGGCCAGTGTTGACTAGGGATGGAACGATATACGATAATATCATTAATCGCGATAAAAAAAAAAACAGTCCTCGATTAATCGTTCGTGGCAATTTTTCATAATCGTGATCATCGAGCACGATTCCAAAAACACAGAGCCTCACGTCCAAAAACACAGAGAGCCTGATGTTTGACCTGGACTGAGCTCATTCTTAAAAACGAGCTGGAGAACGAGAGATGGAACAAAACGAGAGGAGACTGGAGAACTCAAGGAGAACTCAAGGAGAACTCAACAAGAACGAGAGAACTGAGATGAGGAGATGAGAACGAGAACAAGGAGAACTCAAGGAGAACTCACAAGAACTCAAGGAGAACTCAACAAGAACTCAGGAGAACTCAACAAGAACTCAAGGAGAACTCAAGGAGAACTCAAGGAGAACTCAACAAGAACTCAACAAGAACTCAACAAGAAGAACTCAAGGAGAACTCAAGGAGAACTCAAGGAGAACTCAACAAGAACTCAAGGAGAACTCAAGGAGAACTCAACAAGAACTCAAGGAGAACTCAAGGAGAACTCAACAAGAACTCAAGGAGAACTCAAGGAGTAATTTCTTCTGAATGCAGGATTTTAAAATACTCCTCCCTCTTACACAGTAGTCAAGGGCTGTACTCTGCTCTCTCCTCCACCTCCTCCATCTCCTCCACCTCCTCCACCTCCTCCATCTCCTCCATCTCCTCCATCTCCTCCACCTCCTCCATCTCCTCCACCTCCTCCACCTCCTCCATCATCAAACAAATGTCTCCAAAATGTTGTCTTGTTGGTCTGAGAAAAGAAAGAGCTGAGGCGTGGATCAGAGACACACACACACGCACACGTGCACACACATACACACACACACACACACACACACACACACATTCACACACACAAACACACACACACATATACACACACATACACACAGACACACATACACACACACACATACACGTGCACACACACATACACACACGCACACACATTCACACACGCACACACATACACAGACACACATACACACACACATACACGTGCACACACAGGCGTACATACACACACACGTGCACACACACACATACACACACGTGCACACACATACAGACACGTGCACACACACACACACATACACACACACATGTGCACACACATACACACACACGTGCACACACACACGTGCACACACATACACACACACATGCACACAAACATATACACACACACATGCACACACATATACACACACGTGCACACACATACAGACACGTGCACACACACACACACACACACACACACACACACACACACACACACACATACACACACACACACACACACACACACACACACACACACATACATGCGCACACACACGTGCACACACATACACACACACATGCGCACACACACGTGCACACACACATGTGCACACATGCACACACATACACACACACATACACACACGTGCACACACACACGTGCACACGTGAAATCTACACACACACATATTGTGATGCACATACGGGGGGATTACAGCGGCTCATTGCTCGTTGAAAAGCACAGATACACACACACACACACACGTGCACACACACGTGCACAGTGAAATCTAATCATATTGTGATGCTCGGGGGGATTACAGCGGCTCATTGCTCGTTGAAAACATGTTGGGGAGAATTGGATGCTTCTTCCTGTTGTGTTCTGTGACCTCTCACTGACCTCTCACTGACCTCTCACTGACCTCTCACTGACCTCTCACTGACCTCTCACTGACCTCTCACTGACCTCTCACTGACCTCTCACCTCAAACATTTTATCCCTGCTGGTTTGGAGTTTGCTTCCCTCCCTTAAACCAACAAGAACTTGAGCATTTCTGCAAAACAATTAGGTGGAACACAGGTTTGTTTGTTTTTTTAAGAGAACAGGTTGGTCTAGTTTTTAATGTGCAGTGTGTTTTGTGAACGAAAGCAGAGTCTGTGTCTAAAGATGGGACAGTGTCCGTGTGAAGTGAATATGATGTTGTGACGCGTGGTCCTTAAGATATAAGTGATGAGGTTTGTATGAATAAATATAAACAGATAAACTTACTATGTTCATAAGTGTGAGGAGGTATTTCTGAACGTGCTCCTTTCCGTGAAACTGGACCACCGAGTCATCGACCCCCAGCAGCACCTCGATGTTGTAGGCTCGGTCCATGGCGTGTCTGCGGAAACGCCCAGCCCGAGTGTGGTTAATGCTCTGTTCCACTCCACGATACAGGGTCTCCAGGTCCATCAGGCCCCCCAGGTCTGCACCTGCAACCACAGCACACACTCAACATACAATCAAACAACCCTAACCCTCCACTAGGTGTCATTATTTAAATTGCCAAAAGGAGGGTTCACACATTTTACAGTGAGGTTGCAGGGCAGCCTTTGGCCTCTGCAGACCCGGCCTGGACGGTAATGTGCTCAAATCCTCTGCAATCCACCAAAGAGTTCTGTCTGTATAGAGGCAGCAGATGGTGCAAACTGAACACATGGACTGAGCGTGTCCTGCACTCAGGGCCGTTCACTCTGCTCCTCGTTTGGCTCTGTTCAGTCTAAACACTAATCAGACTTTTACAGGTTAAATGTGGACTTTAATAGTGCCAACAATATGTAAGAATCACACAAACGCAGAGCTGTGCATCACAGAAAACAACCTCCGTATGGAGTTAGCACGCAGCCGTTAGCCTCCACAATGTTTTTGAATTGTTCCAAAAGTCTATGTGAAAAATGAATGGAATCTCCCAGAATTGGAGCGGGCTTCGTAGTGGGCGGGGCTTCATGTGGGCGGGGCTTTGCTAGTGGGCGGGGCTTTGAGGTGTCTAATCCAATCCTTAAACTCGACAGAGGCGGCCTGTAAGTGCACACGAGACAAATGTGTTTGGAGTCAAGGCTGCTCTTCATCCTCCTCATCCTCCTCATCCTCTCCATCCTCCTCATCCACTTCATCCTCTTCATCCTCCTCATCCTCCTCATCCACCCCTCCTCATCCTCTTCATCCTCTTCATCCTCCTCATCCTCCTCATCCTCTTCATCCACCCCTCCTCATCCTCTTCATCCTCTTCATCCTCCTCATCCTCCTCATCCTCCTCATCCTCCTCATCCTCCTCATCCTCATCCTCTTCATCCTCTTCATCCTCTTCATCCTCCTCATCCTCCTCATCCTCTTCATCCTCCTCATCCTCTTCATCCTCCTCATCCTCTTCATCCTCCTCATCCTCCTCATCCTCTTCATCCTCCTCATCCTCCTCCTCATCCTCCTCATCCTCCTCATCCTCCTCATCCTCCTCATCCTCCTCCTCATCCTCCTCATCCTCCTCATCCTCCTCATCCTCCTCATCCTCCTCATCCTCCTCATCCTCCTCATCCTCTTCATCCTCTTCATCCTCCTCATCCTCCTCATCCTCCTCATCCTCCTCATCCTCCTCATCCTCCTCATCCTCCTCATCCTCCTCATCCTCCCCTCTGTCTCATCCTTCTGGTGTGGACATACAGCATGACATCGCTGCTACAGGAGCCCAGGAAGGACAATTTCCACAGTCTCGCACATTCAACCTGTGAGAACCCAAAAAAACCAAATCCTTCACAGCTCAGTCGATGGCTCCCACAGAGACAAACATCTACAGAGACAAACATCCACAGAGACAAACATCTACAGAGACAAACATCTACACAAACATCTACAGAGACGACACTTCTGACAGAAGGTTTGTACCTCAGGTCTTGAAATATCTGCTGTTGTAAAACTACTAGAGATTGAAATATATTTTTAAAACTGAAAAAAAAAAATCTGTCAGAAGTGTAACTGCTGCATTATGTAAGTTTAGTAGAACTTGTCCCATTATGATAATGAGGATAACTCTAACCAACCATCAGCTGCACGATGATATTTCTGGGATCACAGACTCACGAGGCTCCATCGTGGTGCGCCACCTGCTGGTGTGATTGGGCCCAACAGCAGGTTGGCGACCAATCACAGAGCAGCACTGAGGTTTGTGTAGAAGCCAAAGGTGAAGCCTCAGGTGAACCTAAACAAACACGGTGACGCTGACAAACTTCAGCCCGTCTTAGTGCCGTCTGTTTAGTTTGTGAAAATGTGCAGAAGGTCAGAGGTCAGAGGTCAGAGGTCAGAGGTCAGAGCGTTTGTGGAGGGAAGAGGCTCCACTGTTGCGACATTTCAACCAATAGGATTCAGATTCCACCCCAGATTCAAGACGACAACTCAGTTCAGAAAGACACATCAGTCTGAGCAGGTTATTAATAATAAACCTTTGCCTCTAAAGTACTTTCAGTTATGTGTTTGTAAAGTACTTTCAGTTATGTGTTTGTAAAGTACTTTCAGTTATGTGTTTGTAAAGTACTTTCAGTTATGTGTTTGTAAAGTACTTTCAGTTATGTGTTTGTAAAGTACTTTCAGTTATGTGTTTGTAAAGTACTTTCAGTTATGTGTTTGTAAAGTACTTTCAGTTACGTGTTTGTAAAGTACTTTCAGTTATGTGTTTGTAAAGTACTTTCAGTTATGTGTTTGTAAAGTACTTTCAGTTATGTGTTTGTAAAGTACTTTCAGTTACGGTGTTTGTAAAGTACTTTCAGTTATGTGTTTGTAAAGTAGTTCAGTTATGTTTGTAAAGTACTTTCAGTTATGTGTTTGTAAAGTACTTTCAGTTACGTGTTTGTAAAGTACTTTCAGTTACGTGTTTGTAAAGTACTTTCAGTTATGTGTTTGTAAAGTACTTTCAGTTATGTGTTTTGTAAAGTACTTTCAGTTATGTGTTTTGTAAAGTACTTTCAGTTATGGTTTTGTAAAGTACTTTCAGTTACGTGTTTGTAAAGTACTTTCAGTTATGTGTTTGTAAAGTACTTTCAGTTACGTGTTTGTAAAGTACTTTCAGCTATGTGTTTGTAAAGTACTTTCAGTTACGTGTTTGTAAAGTACTTTCAGCTATGTGTTTGTAAAGTACTTTCAGTTACGTGTTTGTAAAGTACTTTCAGTTATGTGTTTGTAAAGTACTTTCAGTTACGTGTTTGTAAAGTACTTTCAGCTATGTGTTTGTAAAGTACTTTCAGTTACGTGTTTGTAAAGTACTTTCAGCTACGTGTTTGTAAAGTACTTTCAGTTACGTGTTTGTAAAGTACTTTCAGTTATGTGTTTGTAAAGTACTTTCAGTATGTGTTTGTAAAGTACTTTCAGTGTTTTGTAAAGTACTTTCAGTTATGTGTTTGTAAAGTACTTTCAGTTATGTGTTTGTAAAGTACTTTCAGTTACGTGTTTGTAAAGTACTTTCAGTTATGTGTTTGTAAAGTACTTTCAGTTATGTGTTTGTAAAGTACTTTCAGTTATGTGTTTGTAAAGTACTTTCAGTTATGTGTTTGTAAAGTACTTTCAGTTATGTGTTTGTAAAGTACTTTCAGTTATGTGTTTGTAAAGTACTTTCAGTTATGTGTTTGTAAAGTACTTTCAGTTATGTGTTTGTAAAGTACTTTCAGTTACGTGTTTGTAAAGTACTTTCAGCTATGTGTTTGTAAAGTACTTTCAGTTACGTGTTTGTAAAGTACTTTCAGTTATGTGTTTGTAAAGTACTTTCAGTTACGTTTTTGTAAGTACTTTCAGTTATGTGTTTGTAAAGTACTTTCAGTTATGTGTTTGTAAGTACTTTCAGTTACGTGTTTGTAAAGTACTTTCAGTTATGTGTTTGTAAAGTACTTTCAGTTATGTGTTGTAAAGTACTTTCAGTTACTTGTTTGTAAAGTACTTTCAGTTACGTGTTTGTAAAGTACTTTCAGTTATGTGTTTGTAAAGTACTTTCAGTTATGTGTTTGTAAAGTACTTTTTGTAAAGTACTTTCAGTTATGTGTTTGTGTAAAGTACTTTCAGTTTATGTGTTTGTAAAGTACTTTCAGTTATGTGTTTGTAAAGTACTTTCAGTTATGTGTTTGTAAAGTACTTTCAGTGTTTTGTAAAGTACTTTCAGTTACGTGTTTGTAAAGTACTTTCAGTTACGTGTTTGTAAAGTACTTTCAGTTACGTGTTTGTAAAGTACTTTCAGTTACGTGTTTGTAAAGTACTTTCAGTTACGTGTTTGTAAAGTACTTTCAGTTACGTGTTTGTAAAGTACTTTCAGTTACGTGTTTAGAATCAGGCTTTTCCCCAAAAATAAAATCTAAGCAGATGATCGGCTCATTATCACCTGCACTTTTCTAACATGATTTTTCTAATTCAGTTATATAAAAAGAGGTGAAGGGAGTGAGGAGGTGCTGTGTCCTGATGGGGGGAGTGAGGAGGTGCTGTGTCCTGATGGCGGGAGTAAGGAGGTGCTGTGTCTTGATGGGGGGAGTGAGGAGGTGCTGTGTCCTGATGGCGGGGAGTGAGGAGGTGCTGTGTCCTGATGGGGGGGAGTGAGGAGGTGCTGTGTCCTGATGGGGGAGTGAGGAGGTGCTGTGTCCTGATGGGGGGAGTGAGGAGGTGTTGGAGGGAGTGAGAGGTGCTGTGTCCTGATGGCGGGAGTGTGAGGAGGTGCTGTGTCTTGATGGGGGGAGTGAGGAGGTGCTGTGTCCTGATGGGGGGAGTGAGGAGGTACTGTGTCCTGATGGGGGGAGTGAGGAGGTGCTGTGTCCTGATGGGGGGAGTGAGGAGGTGCTGTGTCTTGATGGGGGGAGTGAGGAGGTGCTGTGTCCTGATGGGGGGAGTGAGGAGGTGTTGGAGGGAGTGAGAGGTGCTGTGTCCTGATGGCGGGAGTGAGGAGGTGCTGTGTCTTGATGGGGGGAGTGAGGAGGTGCTGTGTCCTGATGGGGGGAGTGAGGAGGTGCTGTGTCCTGATGGGGGGAGTGAGGAGGTGCTGTGTCCTGATGGGGGGAGTGAGGAGGTGCTGTGTCCTGATGGGGGGAGTAAGGGAGGTGCTGTGTCCTGATGGGGGGAGTGAGGAGGTGCTGTGTCCTGATGGGGGGAGTGAGGAGGGTGCTGTGTCCTGATGGGGGGAGTGAGGAGGTGCTGTGTCCTGATGGGGGGGAGTGAGGAGGTGCTGTGTCCTGATGGGGGGAGTGAGGAGGTGCTGTGTGTCTTGATGGGGGAGTGAGGAGGTGCTGTGTCTTGATGGGGGGAGTGAGGAGGTGGTGAGTGAGAGGTGCTGGTGTCCTGATGGGGGGAGTGAGGAGGTGCTGTGTCTTGATGGGGGGAGTGAGGAGGTGCTCTGTCTTGATGGGGGGAGTGAGGAGGTGCTGTGTCCTGATGGGGGGAGTGAGGAGGTGCTGTGTCCTGATGGGGGGAGTGAGGAGGTGCTGTGTCTTGATGGGGGGGGGAGTGAGGAGGTGCTGTGTCCTGATGGGGGGAGTGAGGAGGTGCTGTGTCTTGATGGGGGGAGTGAGGAGGTGCTGTGTCCTGATGGGGGAGTGAGGAGGTGTGTCCTGATGGGGGGAGGTGAGTGTCCTGATGGCGGGAGTGAGGAGGTGCTGTGTCCTGATGGGGGGAGTGAGTGGGAGGAGGTGCTGTGTCTTGATGGGGGGAGTGAGGAGGTGCTGTGTCCTGATGGGGGGAGTGAGGAGGTGCTGTGTCCTGATGGGGGGAGTGAGGAGGTGCTGCTGTCCTGATGGGGGGAGTGAGGAGGTGCTGTGTCCTGATGGGGGGGAGTGAGGAGGTGCTGTCCTGATGGGGGGAGTGAGGAGGTGCTGTGTCCTGATGGGGGGAGTGAGGAGGTGCTGCTGTGTCCTGATGGGGGGAGTGAGGAGGTGCTGTGTCTTGATGGGGGGAGTGAGGAGGTGCTGTGTCCCTGATGGGGGGAGTGAGGAGGTGCTGTGTCTTGATGGGGGGAGTGAGGAGGTGCTGTGTCTTGGAGGAGTGAGAGGTGCTGTGTCCTGATGGGAGGGAGTGAGGAGTGCTGTGTCTTGATGGGGGGAGTGAGGAGGTGCTCTGTCTTGATGGGGGGAGTGAGGAGGTGCTGTGTCCTGATGGGGGGAGTGAGGAGGTGCTGTGTCCTGATGGGGGGAGTGAGGAGGTGCTGTGTCTTGTGGGGGGGAGTGAGGAGGAGTGAGGAGGTGCTGTGTCTGGATGGGGGAGTGAGGAGGTGCTGATGGGGGGAGTGAGGAGGATGTGCTGTGTCCTGATGGGGGGAGTGAGGAGGTGTTGGAGGGAGTGAGGAGGTGATACAGAGAGAAGAGCTGCCATCTTGCCTCCCAATCAGCGAGGGGCATCCCACAATGTTTCCACGGCAACGTGCTCAGGGCAACACAACGACCGCGCTGCTAATATTGGCTCCTGAGTCGCTAGGAGAATAAATCTGGAAGTCTGAAAATGATCCCATCTCTGCCCACATCTGAGCGACAGAGTACCCACACGCAGTGAGCGACAGAGTACCCACACTGAGAGCGACAGAGTACCCACGCAGTGAGCGACAGAGTACCCACACTGAGAGCGACAGAGTACCCACACGCGCAGCGAGCGACAGAGTACCCACACTGAGAGAGCGACAGAGTACCCACACGCAGCGAGCGACAGAGTACCCACACTGAGAGAGAGCGACAGAGTACCCACACGCAGCGAGCGACAGAGTACCCACACAGAGAGAGCGACAGAGTACCCACACAGAGAGCGACAGAGTACCCACACTGAGAGCGACAGAGTACCCACACTGAGAGCGACAGAGTACCCACACGCAGTGAGCGACAGAGTACCCACACTGAGAGCGACAGAGTACCCACACAGAGAGCGACAGAGTACCCACACGCAGTGAGCGACAGAGTACCCACACAGAGAGCGACAGAGTACCCACACTGAGAGCGACAGAGTACCCACACTGAGAGCGACAGAGTACCCACACGCAGCGAGCGACAGAGTACCCCACACACAGTGAGCGACAGAGTACCCCACACAGAGAGCGACAGAGTACCCACACTGAGAGAGCGACAGAGTACCCACACGCAGCGAGCGACAGAGTACCCACACTGAGAGAGCGACAGAGTACCCACACGCAGCGAGCGACAGAGTACCCACACTGAGAGAGCGACAGAGTACCCACACGCAGCGAGCGACAGAGTACCCACACAGAGAGCGACAGAGTACCCACACTGAGAGAGCGACAGAGTACCCACACGCAGCGAGCGACAGAGTACCCACACTGAGAGAGCGACAGAGTACCCACACGCAGTGAGCGACAGAGTACCCACACTGAGAGAGCGACAGAGTACCCACACAGAGAGCGACAGAGTACCCACACAGAGAGCGACAGAGTACCCACACTGAGAGAGCGACAGAGTACCCACACGCAGTGAGCGACAGAGTACCCACACAGAGAGCGACAGAGTACCCACACAGAGAGCGACAGAGTACCCACACAGAGAGTGACAGAGTACCCACACGCAGCGTCTGAACAGTTTAAAAACATTGTGCTGATGCTTCTTCGTAAGTCGCTCTCAGTCGCTGCTCCTCAGATTGTGGGGAGGAGGTGACAAAGTGGAGACGCCGTGAGGAGGTGAGAGCTACGAGATGTGACGATGGAAAACTTAAAGCTCCAAAGTGTAACCTTTTAGCTACAAAATAAAAGGACGTGTGTGTGTGGTATTTTTTAAATTTGGGATTAGATTCTTTTTTTATTGCACTGAAAAACTGAAAACATATGTCCTTCCTCTGAGGGGGCGCACATCTCCAAAGACCTGACTCGTACTTAGAGGAGGACCTCCTCGTCTCCATGGAGATGTTCTCTGGGTTGAAGCACAAAGCTCATTCTCCCCGACCATGGAATCATGTGTGACAGAGTCAATCTGCCCTCCCACCACACGGGGCAGTGTAAACTGCCCTGCTCTAGCCCCGACCTCCTCTAGCCCCGCCCTCCTCTAGCCCCGCCCTCATCTAGCCCCGCCCTCCTCTGGCCCTCGCCCTCCTCTGGTCCTCACCCTCCTCTGACCCTCCTCTGGTCCTCGCCCTCCTCTGGTCCTCACCCTCCTCTGGCCCTCACCCTCCTCTGGTCCTCACCCTCCTCTGACCCTCCTCTGGTCCTCACCCTCCTCTGGTCCTCACCCTCCTCTGGTCCTCGCCCTCCTCTGGTCCTCGCCCTCCTCTGGTCCTCGCCCTCTGGACCTCCTTTGGACCTCCTCTGGACCTCATAATCATGTACAGGACCTCATTTACATGTACAGACTGTGTTTTGTGCTGCGTGAGGCTGTAGAATAGTCGCTCCATCTCTGCAAACACTCCCAGTTTCTCATTCAGGTGAGGAGAGCGCGGCCTTATTAGGACAAAGGCTCTTTGTCTTTCAACCTTTGCAAAATGTCAAGAATGTGTGCTGGCCTGTTCCACAGCGGGGGCCGGGGAGGAGGAGGGAGGCCCAGCGGGGCGGGGGCCGGAGAGGAGGAGGGAGGCACAACGAGAGAGAGGGGCCCAAAACATGAGACGTGATCTACTGAGGGTCATATCTGAGAGCTACAACGAGAGAGGGGCCCAAAACATGAGACGTGATCTACAGAGGGTCATATCTGAGAGCTACGACGAGAGAGAGGGGCCCAAAACATGAGACGTGATCTACAGAGTCACATCTGAGAGGTACGACGAGAGAGGGCCCCAAAACATGAGACGTGATCTACTGAGGGTCATATCTGAGAGCTACGACGAGAGAGAGGGGCCCAACACATGAGACGTGATCTACAGAGTCACATCTGAGAGGTACGACGAGAGAGGGGCCCAAAACATGAGACGTGATCTACAGAGGGTCATATCTGAGAGCTACAACGAGAGAGGGGCCCAAAACATGAGACGTGATCTACTCAGGGTCATATCTGAGAGCTACGACGAGAGAGAGGGGCCCAAAACATGAGACGTGATCTACAGAGGGTCATATCTGAGAGCTACGACGAGAGAGAGGGGCCCAAAACATGAGACGTGATCTACAGAGGGTCATATCTGAGAGCTACAACGAGAGAGGGGCCCAAAACATGAGACGTGATCTACAGAGGGTCATATCTGAGAGCTACAACGAGAGAGGGGGCCCAAAACATGAGACGTGATCTACAGAGGGTCATATCTGAGAGCTACAACGAGAGAGGGGCCCAAAACATGAGACGTGATCTACAGAGGGTCATATCTGAGAGCTACGACGAGAGAGGGGCCCAAAACATGAGACGTGATCTACTGAGGGTCATATCTGAGAGCTACGACGAGAGAGAGGGGCCCAAAACATGAGACGTGATCTACAGAGTCACATCTGAGAGGTACGACGAGAGAGGGGCCCAAAACATGAGACGTGATCTACTCAGGGTCATATCTGAGAGCTACGATTCTTCAAGCAAAGTCCGATATTACAAAGTTTTGATAGACTTTGATTCAGCTCTTCTCTCTCATGTCTAGCCCCGCCCTCCTCTGGCCCCGCCCTCACACCCCTGTGGTCCGTGCACATGTTTACTTACATATCTCACTTACAAAGAGTCAGAACTGAAACCAACTTTTTTAGTAACTACTGTTTGATGGAGTGAAGTTTGGTGAGATTTAGTGTAAAACTCGACACCTGATCCCCGACAAACAGCAGGTCTGAGCCACATCCACAGACTGACAACGGGAACTCCAAACGTCATTATCACAGCAACCAAAGAGCCAATCAGGAGCGAGGAAGATGAAGGTCACGCCCCCCCCCCCCCCCCCACACCGCGCTTAGCAACACTGTCAATCAAACCTGTTGCTAACACCAACAGGATCGACCACAGGGACAGAAGGACCTGATGTGTCTGTTATTAATGTTCATATGTTGATTTACAGACACAGACGTGAAATAAAAACCCCAGGATCATGTAGAGGGTTAATACGAACATTTAAGACCAACATGAGTCTGATGGAGCAGGGACAGAGAGAGACAGTTTTTACACAGAGAGTGAACCGGAGCCAGAGTCGATGGAGCTAGAAACACTCCCATGATCACTTCCTGTTTGTGACGCAGTGGCTAGCAGGTTAGCTCTGTGCATTTATACACAGATCTCCTGTTCACACTGTGATCCTTCTACTTCACACTTCCACCCGTGACTTCTCGTGTCCTTAATCAACAAACGAAAAGCTCTCACACAAACGGCTCAGAATCATTCCTGTCTGAAGCTGCGTGTTTGGTTACCGGCCTCTGCCTACGCATTCCTCTCTGTGTGAGGCTGTTGTGCTTTGCGTCGGGAGGTGGGAGGCTCAGGGCCCTCCTCAGTTCAAGGCTCCGCTGTCCGCAGAGAGGAGCACGTCCACTCGTTTACTTAGAGCCATGTCCCGCACACATCGCTCACGGCAACCACATTTTGTCTCCACGGTGACAGCTTTATGCTTTGTCAGGGTGATAAGTGGCTCCGGATGCAAACAGGTAGCAACACGCCAAGCTATAGCCCACACCGTGTCCTCAAATACAGAACACGCTTTATTTTTAACTGACATAAACCACAAGTCAGATGAGCTGCTCGTCATCACAGGGCTGTTAACTGTTTATTTTACAGGAAAAAGCTCGAGTATACACGACATTTACAGCACATCGTCCAGAGGAACCTCGTTATTCAGATGTTTAACTTATCACTGCTGTACAAACTTAAGGTTACACTACACTAGAGTTTCAGTTTTAAGCACAGCGGTTTAAAGATGGATCAGTCTCAGCCTCAGCTCGTTCTTTCATATAGATTTTTATTATAGACCTGATAATGTTGGTTATGCCAGATGCTCCCGAATGTGACAGAAAAAGCCCCTCACAGGGGCATACACTTTAATACTGACGGGCTACGTATGTCGGGTGGTGCTGGGTGGCAGTGGGTGGTGCTGGGTGGTGCTGGGTTTAGTGCTGCTCTTATATAACTATCTCTGCTGGGGCCTCACTTTCATTTGTTTAACTTCATCACGGCTGCAGCTCATAACCACAAATCACAGACACAGCAGAATCGAGAGGCAATATGTCTCCTACAGACAGCTGCGTCTGTGTGGACCATTATTATCATTATTATTATTATTATTATTATTATTATTATTATTATTATTATTATTATTATTATTATTCATTATTTATTATTATTATTATTATTATTTATTATTATTATTATTATTATTATTATTATTATCATCATCATTATTATTATATTATTGTTTTTATTATTATCCTTATTATTATATAATTATTATTATCATCATCATTATATTATTATTATTACTATTGTTTTTATTATTATTTTATTATTTATTATTATTATCCTCATTATTATTATTATTATTAGTATATCCTTATTTTTTCTTATTATTTCATTATTATTATTATTGTTATTATTATCATCATCATCATTATTATTATTGTTTTTATTATTATTATTATTATTATTATTATCATCATCATCATTATTATTATTATTGTTTTTATTATTATCCTTATTATTATAATTATTATTATCATCATCATTACTATCCTTATTATTATTATTATTATTTTCCTTATTATTATTATCCTTATTATTATTATTATTATCCTTATTATTTTTCTTATTATCATTATTATTATTATTATTATTATTATTATT
The DNA here is from genome assembly GCA_019594935.1 of Periophthalmus modestus. Taxonomy (NCBI): domain Eukaryota; kingdom Metazoa; phylum Chordata; class Actinopteri; order Gobiiformes; family Gobiidae; genus Periophthalmus; species Periophthalmus modestus. Next base: position 131,446 of record JAIEZT010000100.1, on the reverse strand, counting down.
ATTATTATTATCATTATACTGTACTATGTCTTATGTTCCGTGCTCTGTGTCCTGTGTTCCATGTTCCATGTCCTGTGTTTCGTGTCCTATGTTCTGTGTTCTGTGCTCTGTGTTCCGTGTCCTATGTTCCGTGTTCTGTGTTCTGTGCTCTGTGTTTCGTGCTCTGTGCTCTGTGTTCCGTGCTCTGTGTTTCGTGTTCCGTGCTCTGTGTTCCATGTCCTATGTTCCGTGTTCCGTGCTCTGTGTTCCATGTCCTATGTTCCGTGTTCTGTGTTCCGTGCTCTGTGTTTCGTGTTCCGTGCTCTGTGTTCCATGTCCTATGTTCCGTGTTCTGTGTTCCGTGCTCTGTGTTTCGTGTTCCGTGCTCTGTGTTCCATGCTCTGTGTTCCGTGCTCTGTATTCCGTGCTCTATGTTCCGTGTCCTATGTTCCGTGCTCTATGTTCCATTCTCTGTGTTTCGTGTCCTATGTTCCGTGTTCCGTGTCCTATGTTCCGTGTTCTGTGTTCCGTGCTTCCGTGTCCGTGTTTCGTGTACTATGTTCCGTGCTCTGTGTTCCGTGTTCCGTGTCCTATGTTCCGTGCTTTTGTGTGTTTCCGTGTCCTATGTTCCGTGCTCTGTGTTCCGTGTTCTGTGTTCCGTGCTCTGTGTCGTGCCGTGTGCTGGGCCTGAAGTGTCCAATAAACCAGCAAAGCCCAGATGATATAAGCTCAGAGCGTCTCTGACCTGCTGCACATTTGAAAGGTCTGTTATGAAATCAGAAAGTAGAGCCGCCAGAACTATGAAAGTCTGACTCCACCCGAATCTGACTCCACCCGAATCTGACTCCACCCGAATCTGACTCCACCCGAATCTGACTCCACCTAAATCTGACTCCACCTAAATCTGACTCCACCCGAATCTGACTCCACCCGAATCTGACTCCACCCGAATCTGACTCCACCCGAATCTGACTCCACCCGAATCTGACTCCACCTAAATCTGACTCCACCCGAATCTGACTCCACCTAAATCTGACTCCACCCGAATCTGACTCCACCCGAATCTGACTCCACCCGAATCTGACTTCCACCCGAATCTGACTCCACCTAAATCTGACTCCACCCGAATCTGACTCCACCCGAATCTGGCTCGTCACACACACATGTCCCCGTGTCCCCCCCACAGCCTCTGGTAGGACACGTGTTGTATGTCCTCCAGAACAACACAAGCAACGTCTAAATTCAGAGAGAAGAACATGAGAGCAGCCTTCACCTGTGTCCACGTCCTGTGACCTCCACCCAATCTGTCCTGTGTCCGAATCTGTGTCCACGTCCTGTGTCCACGTCCTGTGTCCACTCCCTGTGTCCTGTGTCCACGTCCTGTGTCTGACGTCCTGTGTCCACGTCCTGTGTCCTATGTCCCTGTCCTGTGTCCTGTGACTCCACGTCCTGTGTGTCCACCCGTCCTGTGTCCACCTGTCCTGTGACTCCACCTGTCTGACTCCACGTCCTGTGTCCCGTCCTGTGTCCCACGTCCTGTGTCCACGTCCACCTAAATCGTCCTGTGTCCTATGTCCACCACACCTGTGTCCTGTGTCCACGTCCTGTGTCCTATGTCCACGTCCTGTGTCCTGTGTCACCACGTCCTGTGTCCTCGTCCTGTAACTCCATGTCCTGTGTCCACGTCCTGTGTCCTGTGTCCACGTCCTGTGTCCCTATGTCCACGTCCTGTGTCCTGTGTCCACGTCCTGTGTCCTGTGTCCACGTCCTGTGTCCTATGTCCACGTCCTGTGTCCTGTGTCCACGTCCTGTGTCCACGTCCTGTGTCCATGTCCTGTGTCCACGTCCTGTGTCCATGTCCTGTGTCCTCGTCCTGTGTCCTCGTCCTGTGTCCACGTCCTGTGTCCATGTCCTGTGTCCATGTCCTGTGTCCACGTCCTGTGTCCACGTCCTGTGTCCACGTCCTGTGTCCACGTCCTGTGTCCACGTCCTGTGTCCACACGTGTCCTGTGTCCTGTGTCCACGTCCTGTGTGTCCTGTGTCCACGTCCTGTGTCCACGTCCTGTGTCCCACGTCCTGTGTCCTCGTCCTGTGTCCTCGTCCTGTGTCCATGTCCTGTGTCCACGTCCTGTGTCCATGTCCTGTGTCCTCGTCCTGTGTCCTCGTCCTGTGTCCTCGTCCTGTGTCCATGTCCTGTGTCCATGTCCTGTGTCCACGTCCTGTGTCCTCGTCCTGTGTCCTCGTCCTGTGTCCATGTCCTGTGTCCATGTCCTGTGTCACATCCTGTGTCCTCGTCCTGTGTCCTCGTCCTGTGTCCATGTCCTGTGTCCATGTCCTGTGTCCACGTCCTGTGTCCTCGTCCTGTGTCCACGTCCTGTGTCCTCGTCCTGTGTCCACGTCCTGTGTCCACGTCCTGTGTCCACGTCCTGTGTCCTGTGTCCACATCCTGTGTCCTCCTCCTGTGTCCATGTCCTGTGTCCACGTCCTGTGTCCTGTGTCCACGTCCTATGTCCACGTCCTGTGTCCACGTCCTGTGTCCTGTGTCCACGTCCTGTGTCCACGTCCTGTGTCCACATCCTGTGTCTGTGTCCATGTCCTGTGTCCTGTGTCCACGTCCTGTGTCCACATCCTGTGTCCCACGTCCTGTGTCCATGTCCTGTGTCCACGTCCTGTGTCCACATCCTGTGTCCTGTGTCCACGTCCTGTGTCCACGTCCTGTGTCCACGTCCTGTGTCCACATCCTGTGTCCTGTGTCCACGTCCTGTGTCCACATCCTGTGTCCATGTCCTGTGTCCACGTCCTGTGTCCTGTGTCCTGTGTCCACGTCCTGTGTCCACATCCTGTGTCCTGTGTCCACGTCCTATGTCCACATCCTGTGTCCTGTGTCCACGTCCTGTGTCCACGTCCTGTGTCCACATCCTGTGTCCACGTCCTGTGTCCTGTGTCCACGTCCTGTGTCCTGTGTCCACATCCTGTGTCCACGTCCTGTGTCCTGTGTCCACGTCCTGTGTCCACATCCTTCCTGTGTCACGTCCTGTGTCCTGTGTCCACGTCCTGTGTCCACGTCCTGTGTCCACGTCCTGTGTCCACATCCTGTGTCCACGTCCTGTGTCCACGTCCTGTGTCCACGTCCTGTGTCCACGTCCTGTGTCCACGTCCTGTGTCCTGTGTCCACATCCTGTGTCCACGTCCTGTGTCCCACGTCCTGTGTCCACATCCTGTGTCCTGTGTCCACGTCCTGTGTGTCCACGTCCTGTGTCCACATCCTGTGTCCACGTCCTGTGTCCACGTCCTGTGTCCACGTCCTGTGTCCTGTGTCCACGTCCTATGTCCACATCCTTTGTCCACATCCTGTGTCCTGTGTCCACGTCCTGTGTCCACGTCCTGTGTCCACGTCCTGTGTCCTGTGTCCACGTCCTGTGTCCTCGTCCTGTGTCCACGTCCTGTGTCCACGTCCTGTGTCCACGTCCTGTGTCCACATCCTTTGTCCACATCCTGTGTCCTGTGTCCACGTCCTGTGTCCACGTCCTGTGTCCTGTGTCCACGTCCTATGTCCACATCCTGTGTCCTCGTCCTGTGTCCACATCCTGTGTCCACGTCCTGTGTCCACGTCCTGTGTCCACGTCCTGTGTCCACGTCCTGTGTGCTGTGTCCACGTCCTGGGTCCACGTCCTGTGTCCATGTCCTGTGTCCATGTCCTGTGTCCTGTGTCCACATCCTGTGTCCTCGTCCTGTGTCCATGTCCTGTGTCCACGTCCTGTGTCCTGTGTCCACGTCCTGTGTCCACGTCCTGTGTCCTGTGTCCACGTCCTGTGTCCACGTCCTGTGTCCACATCCTGTGTCCTGTGTCCTGTGTCCACGTCCTGTGTCCTGTGTCCATCGTCCTATGTCCACGTCCTGTTTCCACGTCCTGAGACAGTGTCCAGTCCTGTCCGTGTTCTCCTGAGACGTGAAAACTCCAAACACTTTTTCTGAGACCAAATGGGGCATTTTGGAAAAGATTTGGGGATTTTTGTTTTATTTGATCGAGTCAAACTTCCCAACTGCCACCACTAGGGGTCAGTAAGGACTTTCACATTCTCCTCCAGATGTTTTTAGTGAAGTTTCCATTAGCTGTAAAGTTTTGAGGAAGTAAACACAGAGCAAGTGTTTCCTGAACAAGCGCCTCCATGTTTCTCATGTCAGTGCTGTTACAGTCGGTTATTTGAGTCACACCTGCTGTGGACGTGTGGAGCTCAGACGGGTTTGGGCGCAAGACATTGTTTATTTAAAGGAGACATTATGAACAGCTTTTAACGTTATAATGTTCATATGTAGAACACACAGGACACAGGTGAGTCTGGCACTTTCTTCACAATGAAGTTTACAGTTAAACAAGTTACATCTGTGCAGCGCTTCTCCACCAAAAGCCTGAGGAGTCATGTCCAGCGAGGGCTGAGGAGGTACTATCCCTCCCCTAGACTGGCCAATGCATCATTTTAGTTTTTATAAATCACTACAGGGGCTGACTACGTTTAAACAGCAGCACAAACATGTTCGGTGGGGTGGGTGGTGTTAAGTGAGAAGCTCCTCCAACCAAAACTATCTGGTGCCGCTATTGTTCATTTCTTTTATCATAATGTTTGAAATGTTCACAGTGAAAAATACAAATGTAACTTGCGTGTGTTTGTGCATAAATGACAGATGCGTCTCTAGAGTAACGTCCCGTGGACTTATTTACTGCAGGAGTCTCAGGTTAAGTATAAGTAACATTTGGAAACGATCAAAGTCAAAGGTTTACGACATCAATAATCTGAAACCTAAACAAACACTAAAAACATGCCCCGGTCTCCAGCCTCATGAACGACCCTGGCTCTAAGCGGTTTTAACGCCGTCTCGTCTGCTTTTCTTGCACTTTTTCAGATCAATATCTTTGAATTTGCTTTAAATCTGGGGAAGGAGAAATTGAAAAAGTGTTGCAGACAATATGTATGCAAATGCCCTGGCGCTGGCCATGAGCACGCTGCCTCGGATCAGCGCAGCGAGGACTTATCATCCAATATGGGCTCATAATAAATGATCATGATAAACACATAAACCTCGTAATGTGGTTATGCCCACACTGTAACTCTGCCATCCCAACATCCACCTAAATCAGACATAATTATGAGAACAAAGGAGAGGCACAAATATCTGCTGTCTAAAGTCTATATACTTACATGAACCCAAACATGCACAATACCCCCAGCTCAGGATCAAGCAACCAGCGCCTCCTACAGCCCAGGGTCAGAACTACCCCAGTTTAGTACAGTTTTTTACGTATGCATGCAAAATATGGGAATCCTCCATTTAGGTACTCCAGACCAAAGCCAGTAGTCTACGGTATCTCTACTATAACTACTACTTCTACACAATTTGCTTCCACTACTACTAACTACTACTAAAATACTCCAGCTCAACACCAAGCATTTGGAGATGGTCCCTGGTCGAATAAAAAGGACAAAAGTATACTTTACTACTCCTTTTGTACTACTATGAGTAAAACTCTTTCCTCTCAAGTGAAAACATTTAAAACATGAATCAAAAAATGCTCTGGAGAAAGTGTGAGACGACCTGATGAGTTGACGACTTGTAAACTGGAACACATTTACAGTAAGAAAGTATGGATCCTCTTCAGCCCACCGGAGCACAAACTCCGACTCAGTCACTGGATGCAGGCGCAGGATTATTAATAAAGAATGTGCATCTCTGTTACTAAACTGGCGGAGTTTCATTACAAAGTCAGTTATCAATTAGAAACAATTAAAAGAGCCATTCATCATTCTTCCAGTGCTGCAGAGGTGACACAAAACTCATCTGAACCACAGAGCTCAGGCCAATTACCTCTGATTGGTGACATTTGAGACGAAGGCGGGCACTCGTACTTATTACACAGAGCGTTCTGACGACCCGCCCGCTCGCCCTGCTACGATAATCACACTGGAGCTCAACACCTCGACCAGCACCAGGCCTCGAAATGAAGAACGTTCATTCTTATTTGTGCCTTTATTTAAAGATATAAACATGTGTAAGTTGGAGTGGTGATGTCACCTTCCTGTTTCCATGGCAACATATAAACAAATACTAAACACAGTGGACCTTCAATAAGGAACATTGCCTCAACAACAAGCCTCGCTTCCGTCAGTCTGCCCCAGGGCAGCTGTGGCTACAATAGTAGTTTACCACCACCAAGTGTGGAGTGAATGAATAATGACTCAGTGCAGAGCTTTGAGAGGCTTTGATAATTACAAGTGTAAGGCATTATTATTATTATTGATCCTGATCACATTGATCCTGATCACACCGATCCTGATCACATTGATCCTGATCACATTGATCCTGATCACATTAATCCTGATCACATTAATCCTGATCACACCGATCCTGATCACATTGATCCTGATCACATTGATCCTGATCACATTGATCCTGATCACATTGATCCTGATCACATTGATCCTGATCACACTGATCCTGATCACATTGATCCCGATCACGCCGATCCCGATCACATTGATCCCGATCACATTGATCCCGATCACATTGATCCTGATCACATTGATTCTGATCACATTGATCCTGATCACATTGATCCTGATCACACCGATCCTGATCACATTGATCCTGATCACATTGATCCTGATCACATTGATCCTGATCACACTGATCCTGATCACATTGATCCTGATCGCATTAATCCTGATCCTGATCACATTGATCCTGATCACACTGATCCTGATCACACCGATCCTGATCACATTGATCCTGATCACATTGATCCTGATCACACTGATCCTGATCACACTGATGATCACTGATCACACTGATCCTGATCGCACATTGATCCTGATCACACTGATCCTGATCACATTGATCCTGATCACACTGATCCTGATCACATTGATCCTGATCACACTGATCCTGATCACATTGATCCTGATCACACTGATCCTGATCACATTGATCCTGATCACACTGATCCTGATCACATTGATCCTGATCACACATCCTGATCACTGATCACATTGATCCTGATCACACATTGATTTACTGACACAATAAGCATCCTGATCACATGAATCCTGATCACATTTAACATTTTACTCCTGATCACATTGATCCTGATTGCATTGATCCTGATCACACTGATCCTGATCACACTGATCCTGCACCATCCTGATCACATCCTGATCACACTGATCACATCCTGATCACATTGATCCTGATCACACTGATCCTGATCACATTGATCCTGATCACACTGATCCTGATCACATTGATCCTGATCACATTGATCCTGATCACACTGATCCTGATCACATTGATCCTGATCACACTGATCCTGATCACATGTTCCTGATCACATTGATCACTGAGATCACACTGATCCTGATCACACTGATCTCCTGATCACACATTGATCCTGATCACCACTGATCATCACACTGATCCTGATCACATTGATCCTGATCCTTCTCCTGATCACTTGATCCTGATCACACCTGATCCTGATCACAGATCCTGATCACACTTGATCCTGATCACACTGCGATGATCCTGATCACACTGATCCTGATCACACTGATCCTGATCACACTGATCCTGATCACATTGATCCTGATCACACTGATCCTGATCACACTGATCCTGATCACACCGATCCTGATCACATTGATCCTGATCACATTGATCCTGATCACACTGATCCTGATCACATTGATCCTGATCACATTGATCCTGATCACATTGATCCTGATCACATTGATCCTGATCACACTGATGTGATTTACTGACAAAATAAGCAGGGGTCAGTGAAGTAGTGAAGTTAACATTTTACTGCTCACTACCTGTTGCAGCCACCAGCTTGTCTCCATGGAGATGGGCACCAGAATAACATTATATATATAAAATCTCCTGCTCACCCTCCGCGGGTCGTCTCTCTCATTCCCTCTTTTTCACACTCAGGACCTCCACCAGAGGCCTGGAGCTTGAGGGTTCTACAGTATCTTTGCTGTTCCTGCACTTTTATGCACTGAGATGTCTGATGTTTCTCCTGGGATCTGCTGTAGTCTCTCCTCCGATGACCACGGGCACCACTGAGGCCTTCACCTTCCAGACCTTCTCCAGCTCTTCTTTGAGCCCCTGGTATTTCTCTAGTTTCTCATGTTCCTTTTTCCTGATGTTCTCTTGGTTCTGCGATGTTCACCACAACGGCTTTGCTCTGTAGTTTATCCACCACCACTATGTTCGGTTGGTCCATGTCCATCTGTCAGTCTGTATCTGAAGTCCTTCAGGATCTTGGCTCGATCATTCTCCACGACCTTTGGAGGTGTTTCCCACCTTGATCTGACCTATATATATGAAACTTGCAGCCTGAGACACCATCCCAGCTGTGAAATACTGAAGCAACATCTCGAGACGTCAGCCAGGAAGTTAAAGCTTGGAACAAATGGGTCTCAAATGGACAATGACCTGAAACATACGACCAAACTGGTGACAAAAAGGCTTAAGGATAACAAAGAGGTTTAAGGATAACAAAGACAATGTTTTGCAGTGACCATCACAAATCCCTGATCTAAGTCCTATTGAAAATGTATGAACAGACCCGAGATACCATGTGTGAGGAAGACGGCCACAAACTTGGCTCAGTTACACCAGTTCTGTCTGGAGGAGGAATGGGACAAAATTTCTGCCAACTATTGTGAGAAGCTTGAGGAAGGAAATCCTAAACATTTGACCCAAGTCACACAGTTTAATGGCAGTGGACCAAATACTAATGAAATGTAAACTTCTGACTTTGAAGAAAGTCATGGAAACTTATCTTTAAAAATCCTTTTCTCTTTATTCTAGCATGTAGCACAAATAAATAAACCCCTTTATCCTAACTGACCTAAAACATGTCAGACACTGAGAAAAAAAGCATATTTGTCTTTTTATTTAGTCTGTTAACTTCTGGTTTCAACTGTAACAAACACAATACAATCATGTTAAAATGATCAAGCAAAACTGACACTGAAGGTGAAATGAGTTTCATTTGCTTCTGTCACACACATGCTCACGTCTCCAGTGCGTCTGCATTTCAGAACGTCCTTGAAGATAAGTCTATTAACGCGAGTCCTTCCTGCACTAACCAGGAAACCCCACAGCACCGTCTCTGTAAATGTGCAGATAAATCCAGTGTTTTCCACAGGCCCAACAGGAAACTCTCCCACGTCCAGAGACTCCACCATCTCCAGGCCTCCACAGACGGGAAACTCCACACTCCAGCAGCGGAGGGGCCTTCTCGTCTCTCACTCCCCCGTCTCTCACTCCCCCGTCTCTCACTCCCCGTCTCTCACTCTCCCGCCTCTCACTCCCCCTTCTCTCACTCCCCTGTCTCTCACTCCCCCGTCTCTCACTCCCCGCCTCTCAACTCTCACTCCGTCTCTCACTCGCCCGCCTCTCACACTCCCCCCGTCTCTCACTCCCCCGTCCCTCTCTCACCCCGTCTCCACTCCCCCGTCTCTCACTCCCCGTCTCTCACTCTCCCGCCTCTCACTCCCCCTTCTCTCACTCCCCCGTCTCTCACTCAGGTGGGAAACACCTCCAAAGGTCGTGGAGAATGAGCCAAGATCCTGTGGGACTCAGATACAGACTGACAGATGGAGATGGACCAACCGGACATAGTGGAGGTGGAGAAACAACAGAGTAAAGCTGTCGTGGTGGAACATCACAGAACCAAGAGAACATCAGGAAAAAGGAGCATGAGAAACTAGAGAAATACCAGAGGCTCAAAGAAGAGCTGGAGAAGGTCTGGAAGGTGAAGGCCTCAGTGGTGCCCGTGGTCATCGGAGAAGAGACTACAGCAGATCCCAGGAGAAACATCAGACATCTCAGTCCAGAAAAGGAACAGCAAATATACTGAAGAACCATCAAGCTCCAGGCCTCTGGGAGAGGACCCGAGTGAGGAAAAAGAGGGGATGAGAGAGAGACCACCCGCGGAGGGTGAGCAGGAGATTTTATATATCATCACACACACAGAGGACACACACTCACACACACAGAGGGCACACACTCACACACACAGAGGACACACACTCACACACACAGAGGACACACACTCACACACACAGAGGGCACACACTCACACACACACACAGAGGGCACACACTCACACACACAGGGGGCGCTGTGGCCCTGGTGACACTGCTCAAATATTAATGAGCTGATTCTCTCTCATTAATAATAGCTGCTGCGTTGATTACTCTGAGAAAAGCAGAGTGGAAACGGGCCGGTCTGAGACACAGGGTCTGTGCTCTTCTCAAAAGAAGCGTTATAATAATAATAATAATAATAATGTGGAGCAGGTAAATGTTCATTTTTTTATTTATTCAGTGATACTGGACAGTTCTGTCTATATAAAAACATTTCAGTCATTTTCAAATGAGGGATCAGGTCACAGAAGTTACACCGAGAGATTAGAGGCACACGGCCAACGGCAGGAGCCGGGCGATAATGAGCCACATCGAGGAAATGCTGTGTACTCCCGTGTACTGCACTGAACCACATACAACCTGTACTCATACTACTTATACTGCACTGAACCACATACAACCTGTACTCATACTCCTTATACTGCACTGAACCACATACAACCTGTACTCATACTACTTATACTGCACTGAACCACATACAACCTGTACTCATACTCCTTATACTGCACTGAACCACATACAACCTGTACTCATACTACTTATACTGCACTGAACCACATACAACCTGTACTCATACTACTTATACTGCACTGAACCACATACAACCTGTACTCATACTACTTATACTGCACTGAACCACATACAGCTGAACTCTGACCAAAATCATATTTAGACAAATCTTTGTAACAGACAAAGTCACATTGTCACTTCATCATTAAAGCCACTTTGAAAAAGAAAAAGAAAAAAAAAAAGTATTTCATATTTATTCTAAAGCTAAACTTTAAAATCTGGATAATTTTCAAGGGACGAGGAAATCCTCTCATTAACAAAAGTGAAGAATGAATGTTTTATTTTATTGTGCAGGAGGTGTAACGTGTGCATCTGTCTGCAGCACAACGAAACAGCAAAGTACACAGAAGAGAGAGAAGAAAGAGAGAGGAAAGACAGAAAGAAGCAGCAAATGTACTGCGCTGGAATGGAGATGCTAAGAATAACTCTGAAAGAAGAGAGAAAAGAGAGAGCGAAAGAAGAGAGAGAAAGAAGAGAGAGAAGAGAGAGAGAAAGAAGCAAATGTGCTGGGGAGGGCTAAGAATAACTCTGAAAGAAGAGAGAAAGAAAGGAGAGAGAAGAGAGAAAAAGAAGAGAGAAAGGAGTGAAAGAAGAGAGAGAAAAGAGAGAGAAAGAAGAGAGAGCGATAAAGGAGAGAGAGCAGGAGGCTGTGGCCTGAAACAGGAGGAAAGATTCTGTGTCCTTTAGTAATGATGACTCAGTGATTTACTACAGCAAGAAAACCAATCCCACACTTCACATCTGCATCTCCCTTTTCACCGAACAAAACGATAGGGGCGGCGTGCGAGGGGCGGCGTGCGAGGGGCGGCGTGCGAGGGGCGGCGTGCGAGGGGCGGCGTGCGAGGGGCGGCGTGCGAGGGGCGGCGAGGGCGCGCGTGCGAGGGGCGGCGTGCGAGGGGCGGCGTGCGAGGGGGGGCGTGCGAGGGGCGGCGTGCGAGGGGCGGCGTGCGAGGGGGGCGGCGTGCGAGGGGCGGCGTGCGAGGGGCGGCGTGCGAGGTGCGGCGAGGGGCGGCGTGCGAGGGGCGGCGTGCGAGGGGCGGCGTGCGAGGGGCGGCGTGCGAGGGCGGCGGCGTGCGAGGGGCGGCGTGCGAGGGGCGGCGTGCGAGGGGGCGGCGTGCGAGGGGCGGCGTGAGAGGGGCGGCGTGCGTGGGGCGGCGTGTGAGAGGGGCGGCGTGCGTGGGGCGGCGTGCGAGGGGCGGCGTGAGTGGGCGGCGTGCGAGGGGCGGCGTGAGTGGGCGGCGGCGTGCGAGGGGCGGCGTGAGAGGGGCGGCGTGAGAGGGACGGCGTGAGTGGGGCGGCGTGAGAGGGGGGCGGCGTGCGTGGGGCGGCGTGCGAGGGGGCGGCGTGAGAGGGGCGGCGTGAGAGGGGCGGCGTGCGTGGGGCGGCGTGCGAGGGGCGGCGTGCGTGGGGCGGCGGCGTGAGAGGGGCGGCGTGAGAGGGGGCGGCGTGAGTGGGGCGGCGTGAGAGGGGCGGCGTGCGAGGGGCGGCGCGTGAGGGGCGGCGTGCGAGAGGGGCGTGGCGTGCGTGGGGGCGGCGTGAGAGGGGCGGCGTGAGTGGGCGGCGGCGTGAGAGGGCGCGGCGTGCGTGGGGGCGGCGTGCGTGGGGCGGCGTGCGTGGGGCGGGGTGGTGGGGCTTCGGCGTGTGCGGGGCGGCGTGTGTGGGGCGGCGTGTGCGTGGGCAGCGTGTGCGTGGGGCGGCGTGTGCGTGGGGCGGCGTGTGCGTGGGGCGGCGTGTGCGTGGGGCGGCGTGTGCGTGGGGCGCCGTGTGCGTGGGGGGCGGTGTGTGCGTGGGGCGGTGTGTGCGTGGGGCAGTGTGTGCGTGGGGCGGCGTGTGCGTGGGGGGCGTGTGGCGTGGGGCGGCGTGTGCGTGGGGCGGCGTGTGCGTGGGGGCGGCGTGTGCGTGGGTAGCGTGTGTGCGTGGGGCGGTGTGTGCGTGGGGCGGCGTGTGCGTGGGGCGGCGTGTGCGTGGGGCGGCGTGTGCGTGGGGCGGCGTGTGTGCGTGGGGCGGCGTGTGCGTGGGGCGGCGTGTGTGCGTGGGGCGTGTGTGCGTGGGGCGGCGTGTGCGGGGGGCAGGCGTGTGCGTGGGGCGGCGTGTGCGTGAGGCGGTTGGTGTGTGTGCGTGGGGCGGCGTGTGCGTGGGGCGGTGTGTGCGTGGGGCGGCGTGTGTGCGTGGGGCAGCGTGTGCGTGGGGCGGTGTGTGCGTGGGGCAGTGTGTGCGTGGGGCGGCGTGTGCGTGGGGTGCTGTGCTCAGGGCTGTAGATCTGGCTGAGCTGGACCCAGGGCCCATTGACCTGATGAATTACACTGAAGTGTGTTGAGACAGGCTCAGTGAAGAAGTGAACACAAGGTAATCAGCACATTTTAGAAACTGTTTCTACATGTTTCCCCCACAACACACAGTGCTCTACCTCCACACGCTATACTAACCCTCCTACCTCCACATACTAAACATACTACCTCCACATACTAAACATACTAAACATACTACCTCTACATACTAAACATACTAAAAATACTACCTCCACATACTAAACATACTACCTCCACATACTAAACATACTAAACATACTACCTCCACATACTAAACATACTAAAAATACTACCTCCACATACTAAACATACTAAACATACTACCTCCACATACTAAACATACTAAACATACTACCTCCACATACTAAACATACTAAACATACTACCTCCACATACTAAACATACTACTACCACATACAAAACATACTAAACATACTACCTCCACATACTAAAAATACTACCTCCACATACTAAACATACTACCTCCACATACTAAACATACTAAACATACTACCTCCTACCTCCACATACTAAACATACTAAACATACTACCTCCACATACTAAACATACTAAACATACTACCTCCACATACTTAACCTCCTACCTCCACATACTAAACATACTAAACATACTACCACCACATACTAAACATACTAAACATACTACCTCCACATACTAAACATACTACCTCCACATACTAAACATACTAAACCTCCTACCTCCACATACTAAACATACTAAAAATACTACCTCCACATACTAAACATACTAAAAATACTACCTCCACATACTAAACATACTAAAAATACTACCTCCACATACTAAACATACTACCTCCACATACTAAACATACTAAACATACTACCTCCACATACTAAACATACTAAACATACTACCTCCACATACTAAACATACTAAACATACTACCTCCACATACTAAACATACTAAACATACTACCTCCACATACTAAACATACTAAACATGCTACACACATACTAAACATACTAAAAACTACAAATACTACATCCACATACTAAACATACTAAACATACTACCTCCACATACTAAACATACTAAACATACTACCTCCACATACTAAACATACTAAACATGCTACCACCACATACTAAACATAAACATACTAAAACTCATCAGAGAAGTTCACGTTTAGTCCCCTTTATCCTGAGCATTAATTCATATTTGTTTGATTTTTTTTTACAGTTTACAGGACATTTTACGTATCTGCCGATACTCGATATCGCTCAATACCAGAGACTGAAAACAGCATTTATTTTCTTTAAACAAAAATAAAATAAGAAAAAAATATCAAAATGTTAACGGAGATGTTACTTATCCTTCAAGTAACGACAGAGCAACGTGTAAATAAAAGTTCAGACATTATTTGGACTGAAGCTGATCTGAAGCTGCGTCGAGATCAGAGACGAGCTCGTCTCTGTGACCAGGACGTGAGGATTTATAAACAACAGCAAAAACTGAGCCAACACCGAACTTTCAAACCAAATGTGCATGAGCCTCAGAAACGCACATGCAAACACGGAGGTCCACATGAACCCACACCTGGCAACCCTCAGGCTCGCCCCAGGACAGAGGGAGGAACGAGGGAGGAGGAACAGCCAGAGGAACGAGGGAGGAAGAGGAGGAGAGGAATGGGCCAACAGCCAGAGGAACGAAGAGGACGAGGAGAGGGAGAGAGAAGGAGAAGGAAGGAAGGAGGAGGAGAGGAAAGGGCCAACACCCAGAGGAAGGAAGGAGGACAGAAGGAGACGAAAGGAGTGAGAGGGAGGAGAGTGAGACAAGGATAGGAATGAGCAGAATATATAAGTCTGCTTTGCTCTGAGAAGATTCAAAAAATATCAGAACATGTCTGGTTCTATTAACTACAAAAGTGATCGCGCTCGTACGAGTCTGAAACTGAACCGTGTTTTTGGGTTCTCTGCTCGTTCGAGTCCTTGTGTTCTCTGAGGTGGTTGCTATATATACATACATACATACATACATACATATATATACATATATGAACATACATACATACACATATATGTACATATATGAACATACATACATACACATATATGTACATATATGAACATACATACATACACATATATGTACATATACGAACATACACAGTGTCCTCACATGGAGCAGGCGACAGATGCTACAGTTTGAAAAACATTACATAATCATTATTTCACACTTTTGTTTCACTAATTAAAAAAATCAGTTTACTTTCCAAACTTCGTGGTACTTTTTAATTGAAACAATGGAGATTTACATTCACTGTGTCTCTGCAGCTCTGAGACGAGCTCGAAAACAGAGAGCATCAGCCAGAGGGTCACGCAGAGCAGAGGACGGGACGGTGGACGGGGAGGTGGACGGGACGGTGGACGGGGAGGTGGACGGGGAGGTGGACGGGGCGGTGGACGGGGAGGTGGACGGGGAGGTGGACGGGGCGGTGGACGGGGCGGTGGACGGGGAGGTGGACGGGGAGGGTGGACGGGGCGGTGGGACGGGACGGTGGACGGGGAGGTGGACGGGGGAGGTGGACGGGGAGGGTGGACGGGGGGAGGTGGACGGGGAGGTGGACGGGGCGGTGGACGGGGCGGTGGACGGGGACGGTGGACGGGGAGGTGGGGACGGGAGGGGAGGTGGACGGGGAGGTGGACGGGGCGGTGGACGGGGAGGTGGACGGGGAGGTGGACGGGGAGGTGGACGGGGGCGGTGGACGGGGAGGTGGACGGGGAGGTGGACGGGGAGGTGGACCAGGTGGTGGACGGGGCGTGAAGTTACGGGGCACTACGTAACTTTCCGTGTGGACTGTCTACTACCTGCTTATCTCCATGGAGACTTGAAGGTGTCATTGCTTTAAATGTCTCACAGTGGGACATTAACTCTATCTCCATGGAAACAAGCACCAGGTCAAGGTACAGGTCTGATCTGTGGAGAAGCGAGCTTGCTCAAAGTGGAATGAATGTTTTTCAAGGTTATTTTAACAAAACATAATATAACAGACGCTAATGATGAGATAGAAGATTTTAATGTCATACTGTGGAACATTCCAGGGAAATCAATAATATCTCCGTGGAAACAAGCGGAGGGCACCTTTCCATTAAGTGTGACTATTTTTACTTCGTGCAGAATAAATTCTGGTTGTTTGTTGAATACACAGAGTACTATTTGGAGACGTGAGGTGGGTGGCAGATAATGAGGTAATGCTCTTCTCCGGCGGTGACATGTTCAGCCACTTTATTTGGAAACGAAAGGTGCAAATTGGTGCTGGAAACACGACTTCGCACAGGTGGAATTATAATGTGACAAACCTGGCAACCGAGAATAAGACTGATGGCTGTTCCCGCCTTTCCCCCCGATCGTCCGTCACACGCTCGGCTCTCCAACATGGCCGCCAACATGGCCGCCACCGCGCCCGACACGACACACACAGAAGCGCCGCACACTCCCTGATTAACGGCGAGGCTTCTCCGCCGGCCAATCCCGCGGCAGGACACAAATCTCCGTCTGCGCCGAAGCCGAAGGCCGACGGTCACTATTTATCTCCAATCTACAGCCTAACTATCCAGACGCACGCAGCCACACGCCTCCTGAGCCCAGCTCCGTCTGAACGAGACCTGACTTCACCTCAGACACACAAGACTCAGACCGACGATACGATACTGAGAGACTACGATACGATACTGAGAGACTCAGACTGCAGCCACACGCCTCCTGAGCCCAGCTCCGTCTGAGCTCCAGAGTGAGACCTGACTTCACCTCAGACACACAAGACTCAGATCTACGATACGATACTGAGGGACTCAGACCTGTCCGATACAATACTGAGGGGCTCAGACTCATATCTGCACAGATACGATACTGAGGGACTGCTGCGGCTCACTGACACTCAGAGCGGCTCACTGTGGCTCATTGAATATGAAAAATCTTAACAGCTTTTGGAGTAAAGATAAACTCACTGTCGGGTCAGAGGTTCAGAGGGTCAGAGGGTCAGGGTGACCCTCTGACCCTCTGACCCTCTGACCCTCTAACCCTCTGACCCTCTGACCCTCTAACTCTCTGACCCTCTGTTTTCTTTTTACAAGTTTGTAAACAACAAAAGTGTGGAGTGTGGAGACAGAACATTTTAAAGCCATATTGTGGAATATTCCATATCTGTCCGGCTCCTCCAGCGGCTCTTCGGTATGAGATGAGCCTCTGTTTTCAGACACTGAAATTACGCGTCTGTCATAAACGACTTTAGACCTGGGACATAATAACACTGAACTTTTCATACATGTACATACATGCACATGTACATGTATGTACATGTACATGTATGTACATGTACATACATGTACGTGTTCTCCGTACGTTATCCGTGCTCTCACGTGTTCTCCATGTTCTCCGTGTTCTCCGTGTTCTCCGTGTTCTCAGGGCTCTCCGTGTCTCCGTGCTCTCCGTGTTCTCAGTGTTCTCCGTGTTCTCCGTGCTCCCGTGGGACTCAGTGCTCTCCGTGCTCTCCGTGTTCTCAGTCTCTCCGTGTTCGCTCCGTGCTCTCCGTGTTCTCCGTGCTCTCCGTGTTCTCCGTGCTCTCCGTGTTCTCCGTGCTCAGACGTGTTCTCCGTGATCTGAGTGCTCTCGTGTTCTCCGTGCTCTCCGTGTTCTGCTCTCCGTGCGTGTCTCCGTGTTCTCAGTGCTCTCCGTGTTCTCCGTGCTCTCAGTGTTCTCCGATGCTCTCCGTGTTCTCCATGTGTCTCAGTGTCTCAGTGTCCCGTGTTCTCAGTGCTCTCAGTGCTCTCCGTGTTCTCCGTGTTCTCCGTGCTCTCCAGTGTTCTCCGTGTTCTCAGTGCTGCTCCGTGTTCTCCGTGCTCTCCGTGTTCTCTCCTCTCCGTGTTCCGTCTGTGTTCTCAGTGCTCTCCGTGTTTCTCCGTGTTCTCAGTGTTCTCAGGTGCTCTCAGTGTTCTCCGTGTTCTCAGTGTTCTCAGTGTATCTGCACCGTGTAATCTCCGTGTTTCTCCGTGTTCTCAGTGCGGCTCCGTGTGTTCCGTGCTGTTCTCCGTGCTCTAACGTGCTTTCCGGAGTCCGTGTTCTCGTGTCTTCTCAGAGGTTCTCAGTCCGTGTTCTCGTGTTCTCCGTGTGCTCTCCGTGTTCTCAGTGTTCTCCGTGACCCTCCGTGCTCTCCGTGTTCTCTCTCGTGTTCTCAGTGTTCTCCGTGTTCTCCGTGTTCTCAGTGTTCTCCGTGTGCTCTCCGTGTTCTCCGTGTTCTCCGTGCTCTCCGTGTTCTCAGTGTTCTCCGTGCTCTGAGACCGTGTTCTCTCCGTTGCTTCTCGTGCTCTCCGTGTTCTCCGTGTTCTCCAGTGTTCTCCGTACTCTCCGTGTTCTCAGTGCATCTCATGTATCTCCGTGCTCTCCGTGTTCTCAGTGTCCGTGTTCTCCGTGCTCTCCGTGTTCTCATGTGCTCTCCGTGTTCTCCGTGTTCTCCGTGTTCTCCGTGTGTCTCACATGTGCTCTCCACATGTCTCCGTGCAGTCTCTCGTGTTCTCCGTGCTCTCCGTGTTCTCCAGTGTTCCTCCGTGTTCTCCGTGTTCTCCGTGTTCTCCGTGCTCTCCGTGTTCTCAATTTTTCTGTTCTCCGTGTTCTCCGTGTTCTCCGTGTTCTCCGTGTTCTCTCCGTGTTCTCCGTGCTGTCTCCGTGTTCTCCGTGTTCTCCGTGTTCTCTCTCCGTGTTCTCCGTGTCTCCGTGTTCTCCGTGCTCTCCGTGTTCTCCGTGTTCTCCGTGTGTTCTCCGTGTTCTCCGTGTTCTCCGTGCTCTCCGTGTTCTCCGTGCTCTCCGTGTTCTCCGTGCTCTCCGTGTTCTCCGTGTTCTCCGTGTTCTCCGTGTTCTCCGTGTTCTCCGTGTTCTCCGTGTTCTCCGTGCTCTCCGTGTTCTCCGTGCTCTCCGTGTTCTCCGTGCTCTCCGTGCTCTCCGTGTTCTCCGTGTTCTCAGTGCTCTCCGTGTTCTCCGTGTTCTCCGTGCTCTCCGTGTTCTCCGTGTTCTCCGTGTTCTCCGTGTCTCCGTGTTCTCCGTGCTCTCCGTGTTCTCCGTGTTCTCCGTGCTCTCCGTGTTCTCCGTGCTCTCCGTGTTCTCCGTGTTCTCCGTGTTCTCCGTGTTCTCCGTGCTCTCCGTGTTCTCCGTGTTCTCCGTGCTCTCCGTGCTCTCCGTGTTCTCCGTGTTCTCCGTGCTCTCCGTGTTCTCCGTGTTCTCCGTGCTCTCCGTGTTCTCCGTGTTCTCAGTGCTCTCCGTGTGTTCTCAGTGCTCTCGTGTGTTCTCCGTGTTCTCCGTGTTCTCCGTGTTCTCCGTGCTCTCCGTGTTCTCCATGTTCTCCGTGTTCTCCTAATCTCCGTGCTCTCCGTGTTCTCTCGTGCTCTCCGTGTTCTCCGTGTTCTCAGTGTTCTCCGTGTTTCTCCATAATCTCCGTGCTCTCCGTGTTCTCCGTGCTCTCCGTGTTCTCCGTGTTCTCCGTGTTCTCCGTGTTCTGTGTTCCGTGTTCTCCGTGCTCTCCGTGTTCTCCGTGTTCTCCGTGCTCTCCGTGCTCTCTGTGTTCTCCGTGTTCTCCGTGTCTGTGTGGTGGTGAGTATTATGGCCACTGTTGATTGAGGGAGCACTGAGCTGTTTTTATTCAATTAAAGTTCCCCAGGGGGCACCGCAGCAAATGAACTGAGCCTAACAAACCCCCTGCACCACAGATCACTCTGATAATCAGCACTTCAGCTCTGACAAGTTCCCCACACAGACACAGGCACTACCAGCACGTCTATGCTCACATCACCTTAACATCACCACCTCAACATCACCACCTGAACACCACCTCAACACCACCTCAACAACACCACCTGAACACCTTAACACCTCAACACCACCTCAACATCACCACCTGAACACCACCTCAACACCACCTCAACATCACCACCTGAACACCACCTTAACATCACCTCAACACCACCTCAACATCACCACCTGAACACCACCTCAACACCACCTCAACATCACCACC
The DNA here is from genome assembly GCA_019594935.1 of Periophthalmus modestus. Taxonomy (NCBI): domain Eukaryota; kingdom Metazoa; phylum Chordata; class Actinopteri; order Gobiiformes; family Gobiidae; genus Periophthalmus; species Periophthalmus modestus. The sequence continues at coordinate 111,330 of JAIEZT010000100.1, read as the reverse complement.
TTAACATCACCACCTCAACACCACCTCAACACCACCACCTCAACATCACCACCTGAACACCACCTCAACATCACCACCTCAACATCACCACCTGAACACCACCTCAACATCACCACCTCAACATCACTACCTCAACATCACCACCTGAACACCACCTTAACATCACCTCAACACCACCTCAACATCACCACCTGAACACCACCTCAACACCACCTCAACATCACCACCTCAACATCACCACCTCAACACCACCACCTCAACATCACCACCACCACCTCAACATCACCACCTCAACATCAGTGCACACTGAAACACCACCTCAACATCACCACCTCAACATCACTACCTCAACATCACCACCTCACCACCTCACCTCAACATCACCTCAACATCACCACCTGAACACACCCAACACCACCTCAACATCACCACCTTACATCACCACCTCAACACCACCACCTCAACATCACCACCTGAACACCACCTCAACACACCACCTCAACATCACCACCTCAACACACACCCGCAACATCACCACCTCAACATCACCACCTCAACATCACCACCTCAACACCACCTCAACACCCACCTCAACATCACCACCGCTCAAACACCACCTAACATCACCTCAACACCACCTCAACATCACCACCTGAACACCACCTCACACCACCTCAACATCACCACCTTACACACCACCTCAACACCACCACCAACACCACCACAACACCACCACCTGAACACCACCTCAACATCACCACCTCAACACACCACCTCACCACCTCACATCACCACCTCAACCTCACACCTCAACACCACCTCAACACCACCTTAACATCACCTCAACACCACCTCAACATCACCACCTCACCACCTCAACACCACCTCAACCGCAAACATCACCACCTCAACACCACCACCTCACACATCACCACCACCACTTACACCACCTCAACACACCACCTCAACATCACCACCTGAAACACCACCTCAACACACACCTCAACATCACCACCTCAACACATCACCACCTCAACACCACCACCACCTCAACATCACCACCTGAACACCACTCAACATCACCTCAACACCACCTCAACATCCCACCTGAACACCACCTCACCCACCACCACCTCACCTCACCACACCACACCACCACCTCAACACCACCACCTCAACATCACACCTCACCACCTCAACATCACCACCTCAACACACCTCAACATCACCTCAACATCACCACCTCAACATCACACCACCATCAACACCAACACCACCTCAACATCACACAACACCCTCAACATCACCACCTGAACACCACCTTCAACACCACCTCAACATCACCACCTTAAACAACCACCTCAACACCACCTCAACATCACCACCTGAACACCACCTCAACATCACCACCTCAACATCACCACCTCAACACCACCTCAACATCACCACCTTAACATCACCACCTCAACATCACCACCTCAACACCACCTCAACACCACCACCTCAACATCACCACCTGAACACCACCTCAACACCACCTCAACATCACCACCTCAACACCACAGTCAACACCACCACCTCAAACACCACCTCACAACACCCCACCTGAACACCACCATCACCTCAAACACACTCACCTCACACCACACTCAACACCACCACACTCAACAACACCACCTGAACACCACCTCAAACACACCTCAACACACCCTCAACATCACACCACATCACCACCTCAACAACACCACCTCAGCATCACCACCTCAACACTACCTCAACATCACCACCTCAACATCACCTCAACATCACCATCTCAACACCACCACCTCAACATCACCACCACCTCAACACAACCTCTATCACCTCAACATCACCACCTCAACACCACCACCTCAACATCACCACCTCAACACCACCACCTCAGCATCACCATCACACCTCAACATCATCACCTCAACACCACATCCTCAACATAACCTCAACATCACCTCCTGAACATCACCACCTCAACACCACCTCAGCATCACCGCCTGAACATTTGTGTGGCATCTGTCTCATAAACGGGGGCTTTAAGTGCCCACATAACCTGAACATCACCACCTCAACATCACAACCTCAACATCACCACCTTAAAATTACAACCTCAACATCACCACTTCAACATCACCGCCTGAACATTTGTGTGGCATCTGTCTCATAACGCTCGTTTACACTGGAGCTTTAAGCGCCCGTATAACCTGAACATCACCAGCTTAACATCACTGCCTGAACATCACAAGCCTGAACATCACCGCCTGAACATCACTGCATGACCACCATCTCAACATCACCACCTCAAGATTACCTCCTGAACATTACCACCTCAACATCACCATCTCAGCATCACCATCACCACCTCAACATCACCTCAACATCACCTCCTGAACATCACCACCTCAACATTACAACCTCAACATCACCGCCTCAACATCACTATGCCTCAACATCACAACCACACTAACATCAGCTCAACATCAGCTCAACATTACAACCTCAACATCATTGCCTCAACATCACCACCTCACCCTGCCTCACGCCGCCTGCCTCGCCGCCCGCCCGCGCGCACGCCACCCGCACGCCTCCCGCACGCCTCCTGCCCCGCACGCACGCCGCCCGCACGCCTCCCGCACGCCGCCCGCACGCCTCCCGCCCGCACGCCCGCACGCCGCCCGCACCCGCACGCCTCCCGCACGCCTCCTGCCCGCACGCCGCCCGCACCGCACGCCCGCCGCGCGCCGCCTGCCCGCACGCCGCCCGCACGCCCCGCCCGCACGCCGCCCCGCACGCCGCCCGCCCGCACGCCCGCCGCACGCCGCTCCCGCACGCCGCCTGCCCGCACGCCGCACGCACACGCCGCCCGCACGCCGCCTCCCGCACGCCGCCCGCACGCCGCACCCGCACGCCGCCCGCCGCACGCCGCCCGCCCGCACGCGCCCGCACGCCCGCACACCACGCTGGACGCCCCGCCGCCCGCAGTCCGCATCCGCACGCCGCATGTGTCTTTTATTACAGCCTCGTGGCAGCGCCGGGATAAAACACACTTAACCATCGGCCTAATGACAGAGTCTGAAGCCTCTTATTTAGTAACATGGATTACTACACATTACACAAAACCCATTCACATGAGAGGCTCCATTAACCACTCCACTGGCTGCTGCTATTACTCCCTCTTCAACGCTACGCACGCCGATAACCGCCACGCCGTTTAGTTCATAAAGACAAACATGATGGTGCCATTCAAAGGCTGCGTTCCGTGCACTCAGGTGTGGCTAACGCTCCTCTGTCTGATTTCCTGTAATCTAAAGATAATGTTTGGTGAATGACGAGGAGAATGAACGCCCACATGGTTCTGGGAGCAGCTGAAATCTCTAAAAACAAATAAAAACATCTGTGTTTTTACAGCTCTGCAGAACTTCAGAGCGTCAGAGCGTCTCAGCAGAGCGATTCATTCAGTTTATTTTAGTCTTGAGAACAAGTTTTACAGTGCACGGGGACAACGGGGCTCGTCTGAAATCACATTAAAACAACAAAAACAGAATTACATCGAGGATATGAACCAAACCTACAGCTGAAAACACGTCGAGTTATTATTTATTTTAAATATTTGGAATAATAATCTACTCGAGGTTCACTGTGTTTGAAACAAATCTCCAACTTATGATTGGCTCACGTGGCTGAGAGTCTAACAACTACTGCCTTTGTTTTTCACCTGCTGTGCCTTGAATGTTCCACAGTATGGCATTAAACCTTATCAGTCTCCATGGAGATGAGGCCAAACAGGTGAGATCTGTGTAGAGGGACATCATTCACTGTAAGAAGATTATTCTTCAAATAAAACAAGTAACTGAATAAATGCAAGACTGCCAAGTTTAAAGTCAGACTCTGGCACATTTCAGGTGAAGCAACATCTCCATGGAGACGACATATTAAAAACCCTTAAGATGAAGATGATGATAAATACAAATAAATAAAACCACAACACACATCACACGTCACCTGCACACATCACACATGCACACATCACACATGCACATCACACACATCCCATATTACACACATCACACACACATCACATGTCACCTGCACACATCACATATCACACACATCACATGTCACCTGCACACATCACATATTACACACATCACATGTCACCTGCACACATCACATATCACACACATCACATGTCACCTGCACACATCACATATCACACACATCACATATCACACACATCACATGTCACCTGCACACATCACATATCACACACATCACATGTCACCTGCACACATCACATATGCACACACACATCACATGTCACCTGCACACATCACATATATCACACACATCACATGTCACCTGCACACATCACATATCACACATCACATGTCACCTGCACACATCACATATCACACACATCACATGTCACCTGCACACATCACATATCACACACATCACATGTCACCTGCACACATCACATATCACATGTCACCTGCACATATCACATATTACACACATCACATGTCACCTGCACGCATCACATATCACACATCACATGTGACCTGCACACATCACATATCACACACATCACATGTCACCTGCACACATCACATATCACACACATCACATGTCACCTGCACACATCACATCATCACACACATGCACACATGTCACACCTGCACACATCACATATCACACATCACATGTCACCTGCACACATCACATACACACATCACATGTCACCTGCACACATCACATATTACACACATCACATGTCACCTGCACACATCACATATCACACATCACATGTCACCTGCACACATCACATATCACACATCACATGTGACCTGCACACATCACATATCACACATCACATGTCACCTGCACACATCACATATCACACACATCACATGTCACCTGCACACACACATCACATGTTTCACCTGCACATATCACATATTACACACATCACATGTCACCTGCACGCATCACATATCACACATCACATGTGACCTGCACACATCACATATCACACATCACATGTGACCTGCACACATCAAGGAAAGAGAGACAGTGGTGGGACATATCACACATGGGACATGTGACCTGCACACATCACAAAGATCACACACATCACATAAAACCTGCACACATCACATAGGCCCTGGAAAAACATGTCACCTGACACATCACATATCACACATCACAAAGGCACCTGCACGTTTATCACACAGCACCTAAACACATCACATTATCACACATCACATGTTGACCTGCACACATCACATATCACACATCACAAAGGCCCTGCACACATCACATATCACACATCACATGTCACCTGCACACATCACATATCACACATCACATGTGACCTGCACACATCACATATCACACATCACATGTCACCTGCACATATCACACACATCACATGTGACCTGCACACAGGACATATCACACATCCATGACACCTGACATACTCACACACACTCACATTGTGACCTGCACACATCACCGGGGACAAACCACAAAAACAGGACTAAACACGTGGTTCCTACAGTGTTTCGTGATGTAAGCAGCGGCGTGTTCACCCAGAGAACAGCGGCTGGAGCTCTGATGTGCAGTGACAGTGGTGGGAGGATGTCCCACAGGAGCGTGCCTTACATAACACCGCACAGCGCCCCCTCCTGGGACTGCTGTTGTCACACGCCTTCACCTGCTGCTGTTGAGGACTGAACATGAACAAAGAGCCTATGGATAAAACTACTTCATTCATAATTGAGCACAGGCCCTGGAAAAACCTCACCTGACTTTGGATTATGGAAACGTCCGAAAGGCTCCGCTCGTTTATACAACCAGCATCTAAACACAAATACTTATAAATACTCTAAATGTTGAGTTTAAAACCAGCCCCAGGATTAAACAAAGGCCACTGGAAACGCCCCTGATACTTTTCTGTTATGAGAATTTGGATCAAAACTATGTTTCACCTAAAGAAAGATTTGAATTTCAAAAGCAAAAACAAACAGGACTAAACCAGGACTTGAACAGGACTAAACCAGGACTTGAACAGGACTAAACCAGGACTTGAACAGGACTAAACCAGGACTTGAACAGGACCAAACCAGGACTTGAACAGGACCAAACCAGGACTTGAACAGGACTAAACCAGGACTTGAACAGGACTAAACCAGGACTTGAACAGGACTAAACCAGGACTTGAACAGGACTAAACCTGGTCCACATCAGGACTGAAGTGTGAACACACCGTTTATGATCCAGAAAACAGGGATTATTAAAATAACAGCCCTGATCATTGTGTTCAGCTGCTACAGGCCCAGACGTAAACATTCTACTTTCACTTTCTCTCTTCAAACGTCTCCATCAGCCGTGGCTCCTCATCTCGTTTCTTACAAGAGCCGTTCTCTGATTCTCATCACGTGACGACAGAAAACAGTGGACAGATGCACAATGACAAGTTTAATCTACAAAAGTGTCATTTCTCTTAAAACCACGATCACACAGCGAGTAAACTCCAGAGTAAACTCCTCCTCCTCACCAGGTCAGAACAGAGAAAGACTGAAGCAGAGGAGAGGAAAGAAGGAAAGAGGAAAGAAGCAGAGGAGAGGAAAGAAGGAAAGAGGAAAGAAGCAGAGGAGAGGAAAGAAGGAAAGAGGAAAGAAGCAGAGGAGAGGAAAGAAGGAAAGAGGAAAGAAGGAAAGAGGAAAGAAGCAGAGGAGAGGAAAGCCGGATGCCCTGCCTGTGTTTACCCCTGTAACACCAGAGTAAAACTCTCCATCTGTCATTTACACAACCAACAACTATAAAACACAAATATAAAAGAAAAGAGAGAAAGAGGGAAGAGGAGAGAGAGAGAATGACGTTAGAGTCACTTATATTTGGTCTCATTAAAAAAACGTCTTTGACATAAACAACACAGATTAAAGAAAAAACAAGGACACGGAAAGACCTGAAAGCCCAGGCCGAGACCTATCCCCTTTAACAGAGGAGAGGAAAGTTAAGAGCTATCCCTTTTAAGAGCTATCCCTTCAAGAGCTACCCCTTTAAGACCTACCCCTTTAAAAACAGCTACCCCCCTAAAGAGCTATCCCTTTAACAGCTACCCCTTTAAGACCTACCCCTTTAAAAGAGAGATTTAAAGCTATCCCTTTAAGAGAGCTACCCTTTAATAGCTACCCCTTTAAAAAACGTCTTTGACATAAACAGCTACAGATTTAACAAAACCAACCACACGTCAGCTACCCCTTTAAGAGACTCTACCTTTAACAGCTCTCCCTTTAAGAGCTACCCCTTTAACAGCTACCCCTTTAACAGCTACCCCTTTAACAGCTATCCCTTTAACAGCTATCCCTTTAACAGCTACCCCTTTAAGAGCTATCCCTTTAACAGCTACCCCTTTAAGAGCTACCCCTTTAACAGCCTGAGTAGGGCTGGATCTCATATTAGAAATATATTATTTGCACTGGACACTGCACACACATGAGGGCCCTGCACACACATGAGGTCCCTGCACACATGAGGTCCCTGCACACACATGAGGGCCCTGCACACACATGAGGGCCCTGCACACACGAGCTCCTCCCTGCACACACATGAGGTCCATGCACACACACATGAGGTCCCTGCACACACATGAGGGCCCTGCACACACATGAGGGCCCTGCACACACGAGCTCCCTGCACACACATGAGGTCCATGCACACACATGAGGTCCCTGCACACATGAGGTCCATGCACACACATGAGGGCCCTGCACACACGAGCTCCCTGCACACACATGAGGTCCCTGCACACACATGAGGTCCCTGCACACATGAGGTCCCTGCACACATGAGGTCCCTGCACACACATGAGGTCCATGCACACACATGAGGTCCCAGCACACACATGAGGTCCCAGCACACACATGAGGTCCCTGCACACACATGAGATCCCTGCACACACATGAGGGCCCTGCACACACATGAGGTCCCTGCACACACAGGAGGTCCTTGCACACATGAGGTCCATGCACACACATGAGATCCCTGCACACACATGAGGTCCCTGCACACACATGAGGTCCCTGCACACACATGAGGTCCATGCACACATATGAGGTCCCTGCACACACATGAGGTCCATGCACACACATGAGGTCCATGCACACATATGAAGTCCCTGCACACACATGAGGTCCCTGCACACACATGAGTTTTAGAAAATCTTCAGTGTTATTTTTCATGTAAATATTATAAATTGATGTTTTAAATGCTCTTGAAACACTTTTCTCTTCACCGCCTCCTTTGTCCCTCTGAGGACCCTTATGACATCATCAGCGTGTTCAGGAGACACTTTAGAGAAGCAGACGCAAACAGAGAGCGACCAGCACCAATGGCCTCTGACTGACCCCGCCATCCGAACCCTGAGCCCCGAACCCCGAAACCCCGAACCCCCCGAACCCCGAACCCCAAGTCCCGAGCTCTGAGTCCCGAACCCCGAGCTCATCTCCTACGCCACAAAAAAACATCCAGATTGCGCCGAAACCAGAGGAGATGGACTTTGTGATGGGCACAAACGCTGCACCATCTGAGACTCTGAGAGGAACCTGTGGACACTATGAGACCAGAATAATCAATAACAGACAAAGCCCACCACCTACAGACCCCGCCCCCTACAGACCCCGCCCCCTACAGACCCCGCCCCCTGCACACACCACACCACCCACTACAGACCCCGCCCCCTACAGACCCCGCCCCCTACAGACCCCCCCTACAGACCTCGCCCCCTGCACACCCCACCCACTACAGACCCACGGATGTGGGATGTGCACAGATCGACAGGTGCACAGATCGACAGGTGCACAGATCGACAGGTGCACAGATCGACAGGTGCAGTACTTGTCTGTCTAAATGAAAACGATCCAGCCTCTTTCTTTCGCCGCAGCGATTAATTGACAACATTAATAATAAAAGCTTGCTCTCTCCACTTAGGATATTGATTCACACGTCTTCAGCTGATGATGCAAGGAGCCGATCAATCCGCGTCCTCCCTCGGCTCCCTCGGCTCCCTCGGCTCCCTCTCGCTATTACCTTTCTAAATATAACTTCTCTCTCCTCCTGTTTTTACTCAGGAAATGAGCCGAACACTTAATAAAAGAAGAGCGGACTTTACAGACGGACAGACAGACTCATGTTTGTGATGGTTATAGTATAGACGAGGTGAATCTAACTGTAACTGTAAAACTACTGAAGCAGCGCTGGAAGGTAAGTCCGTATTTACATCATGTAGTGGTCTGGAAGAGCGAGAAGCAAAGGAACAAAAGAAATCTGAAATGTAGCTCTGAGCATGTCTCTGTCTGTCGGTGTCTGTCTGTCGGCTTAGCATCAAAATCCCCTGTTCTAAAGCCAGACGACCGGAGAACTGAAGCCCACGCACACACACACACGCGCACGAGACACACACACGCGCACGAGACACACACACACACACACGCACGAGACACACACACACGCGCACGAGACACACACACGCGCACGAGACACACACATACGCAGGAGACACACACGAGACACACACACACACGCACGAGACACACACACGCGCGCACGAGACACACACACACACGCGCACGAGACACACACACGCACGAGACACACACGAGACACACACGAGACACACACACACACGCACAAGACACACACACACGCGCACGAGACACACACACACGCGCACGAGACACACACACGAGACACACACACGCACGAGACACACACACGCGCACGAGACACACACACGCACACGAGACACACACGCGCACGAGACACACACACACCGCGCACGAGACACACACACGCGCACGAGACACACACACACGCACACGAGACACACACACACACGAGACACACACACGAGACACACACACACGCCGAGACACACACACACACACGAGACACACACACACGCACGAGACACACACACACACGCACGAGACACACACACACGCGCACGAGACACACACACAACACACACACACACGCACGAGACACACACACACGCGCACGAGACACACACACACACGAGCACGAGACACACAACACACACACACACGCACGAGACACACACACGCGCACGAGACACACACACGCACACGAGACACACGCGCACGAGACACACACACACACGCACGAGACACACACACACACACGAGACACCACACACACGCACACACACACACACACACACACACGAGACGACACACACGCACGAGACACACACACACGCGCACGAGACACACACACACACGCACGAGACACACACACACGCACGAGACACACACGAGACACACACACACACGCACGAGACACACACACACACGCGCACGACACACACACACGCGCACGAGACACACACACGCACACACACGACGAGACACACACACACGCGCACGAGACACACACACACGCGCACGAGACACACGCGCACGAGACACACACACACGCGCACGAGACACACACACCGACACACACACACGAGACACACACACACGCACGAGGACACACACACGCACGAGACACACACACACGCGCACGAGACACACACAAGCACGAGACACAACACGAGACACACACACACGCACGAGACACACACACACGCGCACGAGACACACACACACGCACGAGACACACACACACGAGACACGAGACACACTCACACGACACAGACACACACACACGCACGAGACACACACACACGCACACGACACACACACACACGAGAGACACACACACGCGCGCGAGACACACAACACACGCCGAGACACACACACACACCGCACGAGACACACACACGAGACACACACACGCACGAGACACACACACACGCGCACGAGACACACACACACGAGACACACACACACACACACACGAGACACACACACACACACACGAGACACACACACACGAGACACACACACACAGACACACACACGAGACACACACACACGCACGAGACACACACACGAGACACACACACACGAGACACACACACGCGCACGAGACACACACACACGCGCACGAGACACACACACGCACACGAGACACACACACGACACACACACACACACACACACACACGCACGAGACACACACACGAGACACACACACACGCACGAGACACAACACGAGACACACACACACACGAGACACACACACACACACACACGAGACACACACACGGCACGAGACACACACACACACACGAGACACACACACGCACGAGACACACACACACGAGACACACACACACGACACACACACACGAGACACACACACGCACACGAGACCACACACACGAGACACACACACACACGCACACGAGGCACACATACACACACACGAGACACACACACACACACGAGGCACACACACACACGAGACACACACACGAGACACACACACGACACACACACACACACGAGACACGAGACACACACACACACACGAGACACCACACACGAGACACGAGACACACACACACACACGAGACACACACACGAGACACCACACACGAGACACACACACACACACGAGACACACACACACGAGACACACACACGAGACACACACACGACACACACACACACACGAGACACACACCACACACACACGAGACACACACACGCGCAGACACACACACACGAGACACACACACACGACACACACACACGGAGACACACACATACACACGAGAACACACACACGAGACACACACACACGAGACACACACGCACGAGGACACACACACACACAGGACACACACACGAGACACACACACACGGGCACACACACACACATGAGACACACACACGAGACACACACACGAGACACGCACACGAGACACACACACGACACACAACCACGAGACACACACACGAGACACACACACAGGCACACACACACACACGAGGCACACACACACACACGAGGCACAACACACACACGAGGCACACACACGAGACACACACACACACAGACACACACACGAGCCACGACACACACACACGAGACACACACACGAGACACACACACGAGACACACACACGAGACACACACACACACGAGGCACACACACGGCACACGAGACACACACACACGAGACACACACACGAGACACACACACACGCACGAGACACACACACACACACGACACACACACGAGACACACACACACGAGACACACACACGAGAGCACACACACGAGACACACACGAGACACACACACGCGCACGAGACACACACACAAGACACACACACACGAGACACACACACGAGACACACCACACACAGACACACACACCACGAGACACACACACGAGACACACACACGAGACACACACACGAGACACACACACGAGGCACACACACGAGACACACACACACACGAGACACACACACGAGACACACACGAGACACACACACGAGACACACACACGAGGCACACACACGAGACACACACACGAGGCACACACACGAGACACACACACGAGACACACACACGAGGACACACACACGAGGCACACACACGAACACACACGAGGCACACACCACACACACACGAGGCACACACACGAGGCACACACACACACACACACGAGACACACACACGAGGCACACACACACACATCGACACACACACGAGACACACACACACAGGACACACACGAGACACACACACGACACACACACACACACACGAGGCACACACACACGAGACACACACACTCGAGACACACAATGAGGCACACACACGAGGCACACACACACACACGAGACACACACGAGGCACACACACGAGGCACACACACACGAGAACACACACACGAGGCACACACACACACAGACACACACGAGACACACACACGAGACACACACAGGCACACACACGACACACACACACAGGACACACACACACACACGAGGCACACACACACGAGACACACACACGAGGCACACACACGACCACACACACGAGGCACACACACACGAGACACACACGAGGCACACACAACGAGGCACACACACACACACACGAGGCACACACACACACGACACACACACCACGAGACACACACACGAGGCACACACACACGACACACACACGAGGCACACACACACACACACGAGGCACACACACACGAGACACACACGAGGCACACACACGAGGCACACACACACACACGAGGCACACACACACAGAACACACACGAGACACACACACACACACACGAGACACACACACGAGGCACACACACACACACACACGAGGCACACACACGAGACACACACACGAGACACACACACACGACACACACACACACACGAGGCACACACACACACGAGACACACACACGAGGCACACACACGAGACACACACACACACACGAGACACACACACACACACACACACACACACACACACAGGCACACACACACACGACACACACACACACACACACGAGACACACACACACACACACGAGGCACACACACACACACGAGGCACACACACACACACACGAGGCACACACACGAGACACACACGAGGCACACACACGAGGCACACACACGAGGCACACACACGAGGCACACACACACACACGAGGCACACACACACACACGAGGCACACACACGAGACACACACACACACACACACACACACACGAGGCACACACACACACGAGGCACACACACACACACACACTCGGGCGGCTCTCTACACTATTGATCCGCTCCCTGCTCTTCATTAGAAAGACACATTGAAAGGACCGAGCGGCGCGTTGGCCTGATGCTGCTGTGTCTGTGAGATCCAGGGACGACGAGTCTCCTCTGCTCATTTATATATTATTTAATGATGTTTTCCTGTAGCTTGTTGCCGTGGCATTGTCAGGAGCAGTGGTACTCGGTCCATTCTGGGTGTTCCTATGGAAACTCTGTCTCACTGTATATTATTAGGCATTCTCCAGTGAACGGATCAGAATAGGAGGATGCACATCTCGTCTGCTGCTACGGCGCAGTTCAAGCTCTACACAAATATCTGCATGTCTTTGGTGATTAAACTGGAGAAGTGGACCTCGTTAGGGCCTGGGTTACTTATAGGGAGGGCTCCTCAGGGTTAGGCTGAGCTCCACACACTCCACTTTTAACAAAATCACATCAACTTCAAACTGTACAGAAACTGAAACCCCAAGAAACTGTCAAAACAAAATTCAGTTACAAACACAGTATTTTTCAGATCTTCAAGAAATGTGAAGGTTTTGTAGCTCCAAGGTTTGTGGCTGAGTGTAATTTCACATGTGCACGGCCTGTTCCACTGCAGCGAGGACCATAGCACTCTTTTATATCCTTTTATATTGCTTGTTTTGTATGTGTTAATGCTAATCTATTTCTCTAAAGAGGTTGGCCATCGGGTCACACAGTCTCCAAACAGCACAATAAAAAACATCTACTATCAACACTCCAACCTCAGACACAGAATCAGCTGCAGAAGTCGAAACGGGGGAAACGACGAGGGACTTTTCAAATCTATATGTGATCTACAGTAGATATGACCTTCAACCAACGCAACACTGATTAAGGAAACACTTCAGAACATCCACACCTGCTCGTTTCCATAGAAATATTATTGCTTTGCCCAGTATGTTCCATGTGCTCCATAAGTATGGCATCAGATCTTTGGAGAGGCGCGCCTGCTCACAGTAACAGTGCATGTTTTGATGTATTTGTTAGTCATAGACAAAGATAAATGCCATATTATGTGACATTCCAGGCAAACCAATATTATTTTCCTGGAAACCAGCAGGTGTCAGACCCTTCCAGAAGTTACACAGTGCACAGTTAACTTAGGGACCTGCAGTTCCAGTGTTTAATGGCTGAATTTGATTTTACAACTTCCAAAACAATTAATCAAATGTTTTAAATGCAAAGTTCTGAGGGACCCTGAGAGATTCTGACAGACCCTGATAAGTTGTGAGGGACCCTAAGAGGTTCTGAGAGACCTTGAAGGACCCCAAGAGGTTCTGAAGGACCCTAAGAGGTTCTAAGGGACCCTGAAGGACCCTGAGAAGTTCTGAGGAACCCTGAAGGACCTTGAGAGGTTCTGAAGGACCCTGAGAAGTTTCCTAAGCGACCCTGAAGGACCCTGAGAGGTTCTAAGGGACCCTGAAGGACCTTGAGGGGTTCTGAAGACCCTTAGAAGTTCCCTAAGCGACCCTGAAGGACCCTGAGAGGTTCTGAGGGACCCTGAAGGACCTTGAGGGGTTCTGAAGACCCTTAGAGGTTCCCTAAGGGACCCTGAAGGACTCTGAGAGGTTCTGAAGGACTGTGAGAGGTTCTGAAGGATCCTTAGGTGTTCTGAAGGACCCTGAGCACTGACCTCTGGAGTGGAAGTCTGCTGCTCCCCGGCTCACTGGTTTCTTCTTCACTGCTGATGAGCGGTATACGATGTGTGTCCTCCCCTGTCCCCCCGCCTCCTCCTGCACCACCTCCAACCCCCTCTCCAATGGCTCGATGTAAAACTCCTCCTCTTCTGTCCGGATCATCCCAGCCTGAAACACACACACACACACAACATCTTAGACAGAACTTTTCCTTGAGTATACCTGTTTAGAAAACTCTTCACAGTATGGCATTAATGTTCTATCTGTCCCCATGGAGACAAGCATTTGGCATCACCAGACTATGTGACAGGTCAGATCTGTGGAGAGGCATCCATGATTTTCCAGGTATGTTTTTATCATTAATAACACTCGAAACTGAATACATGCAAGATGGATATATTTAATGGTATACAGTGGAATATTCCAGTCAAAGCATTAACATCTCCATGGAGACGAGCAGGTGGTGAACCCTCCAGAAACTGTGTCATATCTGCTCTGGCACATGAGGCCCACAGCACAGGAGGCCCACAAGGCAGGAGGCCCACACCTCACACGAGGCCCACAGCACACGAGGCCCACAGCACAGGAGGCCCACAGCATAAGAGGCCCACAGCACACAAGGCCCACACCTAACACAAGGCCCACAGCACACGAGGCCCACACCACACATGAGGCCCACAGCACAGGAGGCCCACAGCACATAAGGCCCACAGCACAGGAGGCCCACAGCACACGAGGCCCACACCTCACACAAGGCCCACAGCACATGAGGCCTTTAATGAAGAGGCCTAAATCATCTGTGGTTTGAGCAGAGGTCAGAGGTCAGACTTTGGAGGAGTAATATCTGTTTGTTTGTTGTTGTTTTTTTTAATTAAAAATCTATCTTCATTGATCTATTCCAACTTTTGTACATCTGGAGTAAACAGAGTCAAATCTGACTTAAAGCACAGAACAGTCACATGTATATGTCCTTTAGTACTTCACATAGATATATATACACACACACACTCAGTGTTGGGAAGTCACTGAATAATAATTATATGTATTGTGAGTAAATACTCTGAATACTCATTATGAGTAACTGTACTCTGAATACTCCAGACTCAAACAGTTCTGTTCTGTGCATATGACTTTTATGCTGCACTTTTCTTCTTTAATTTTATGGTGACTATTTATGTTTTGATTTGTTGTATTGTGATTTTCTGTCTTATTCTGTAAAACACTTTGAATTGTTCTGTACAAATAAACCTGAGGCGTGTCCAGACTGTGGGCGACTGTTGTTTGGACATTTGTGACTGGACAGAGCAACACAGCCTGATGCAAATAAAACAGGAGAGACTAACAAAATATATGAAATAAATCCCTTTTATATTTTTGTTCAATTTATGTTCAAGCAGTGATTAAGAAAACTTAACTTCATGTCTATGACTCTATCTGTGACTCTGTCTGTGACTCTGTCTGTGACTCTGTCTGCGTCTCTGTCTGTGTCTCTGTCTGTGTTTCTGTCTGTGACTCTGTCTGTGACTCTGTGTCTATGTCTGTGTCTCTGTCTGCGACTCTGTCTGTGTCTCTGTCTGTGTCTCTGTCTGCGACTCTGTCTATGTCTCTGTCTGCGACTCTGTCTATGTCTCTGTCTGTGACTGTCTGTGTCTCTGTCTGTGACTCTGTCTGCGACTCTGTCTATGTCTCTGTCTGCGACTCTGTCTGTGTCTCTGTCTGCGACTCTGTCTGTGTCTCTGTCTGTGACTGTCTGTGTCTCTATCTGTGACTCTGTCTGTGTCTCTGTCTGCGACTCTGTCTATGTCTCTGTCTGTGACTGTCTGTGTCTCTGTCTGTGACTCTGTCTGTGTCTCTGTCTGTGACTCTGTCTGTGGCTTTGTCTGTGACTCTGTCTGTGTCTCTGTCTGCGACTCTGTCTATGTCTCTGTCTGTGACTGTCTGTGTCTCTGTCTGTGACTCTGTCTGTGTCTCTATCTGTGACTCTGTCTGTGGCTTTGTCTGTGACTCTGTCTGTGTCTCTGTCTGCGACTCTGTCTGTGACTCTGTCTGCGACTCTGTCTGTGTCTCTGTCTGCGACTCTGTCTGTGTCTCTGTCTGCGACTCTGTCTGTGACTCTGTCTGTGTCTCTGTCTGTGACTCTGTCTGCGACTCTGTCTATGTCTCTGTCTGCGACTCTGTCTGTGTCTCTGTCTGTGACTGTCTGTGTCTCTGTCTGTGACTCTGTCTGTGTCTCTATCTGTGACTCTGTCTGTGGCTTTGTCTGTGACTCTGTCTGTGTCTCTGTCTGTGGCTCTGTCTGTGACTCTGTCTGTGTCTCTGTCTGCGACTCTGTCTATGTCTCTGTCTGTGACTGTCTGTGTCTCTGTCTGTGACTCTGTCTGTGTCTCTGTCTGTGGCTCTGTCTGTGACTCTGTCTGTGTCTCTGTGGCTCTATCTGTGACTCTGTGGCTCTGTCTGTGTCTCTGTCTGTGTCTCTGTCTGCGACTCTGTCTGCGTCTCTGTCTGTGACTCTGACTGTGACTCTGTCTGTGTCTCTGTCTGTGTCTCTGTCTGTGACTCTGTCTGTGTCTCTGTCTGTGACTCTGACTGTGACTCTGTCTGTGTCTATGTCTGTGTCTCTGTCTGTGACTCTGTCTGTGTCTCTGTCTGTGTCTCTGTCTGTGACACTGTCTGTGACTCTGTCTGTGACTGTTTGTGACTCTGTCTGTGTCTCTGTCTGCGACTCTGTCTATGTCTCTGTCTGTGACTCTATGTCTCTGTCTGTGACTCTGTCTGTGTCTCTGTCTGTGTGTCTCTGTGACTCTGTGTCTCTGTCTGTGACTCTGTGACTCTGTCTGTGTCTGTCCTCTGTGACTCTGTCTGTGTCTCTCTGTCTGTGACTCTGTCTGTGACTCTGTCTGTGACTCTGTCTGTGTCTCTGTCTGTGACTCTGTCTGTGACTCTGTCTGTGTCTGTGTCTCTGTCTGTGACTCTGTCTGTGTCTCTGTCTGTGGACTCTGTCTGTGACTCTGTCTGTGTCTCTGTCTGTGACACTGTCTGTGTCTCTGTCTGTGACTCTGTCTGTGACTCTGTTTGTGACTCTGTCTGTGTCTCTGGTCTGTGTCTCTGTCTGTGACACTGTCTGTGTCTGTCTGTCTGTCTGTGACTCTGTCTGTGACTCTGTCTGTGACTCTGTCTGTGTCTCTGTCTGTGTCTCTGTCTGTGACTCTGTCTGTGTCTCTGTCTGTGACTCTGTCTGTGTCTCTGTCTGTGTCTCTGTCTGTGACTCTGTCTGTGTCTCTGTCTGTGTCTCTGTCTGTGTCTCTGTCTCTGTCTGTGTCTCTGTCTGTGTCTCTGTCTGTGACTCTGTCTGTGTCTCTGTGTCTGTCTGTCTCTGTCTGTGTCTCTGTCTGTGACTCTGTCTGTCTCTCTGTGTCTCTGTCTCTGTCTCTGTCTGTGTCTGTCTGTGTCTCTGTCTGTGTCTCTGTCTGTGTCTCTGTCTGTGTCTCTGTCTGTGTCTCTGTGACTCTGTCTGTGTCTCTGTCTGTGACTCTGTCTGTGACTCTTGTCCAGGTAGATGTGGATTAGCGACTGATCCCGCATCCTGCACCCCCCCCCCCCCTTTCCTCACCCCATCACCTCCTCCTCCTTCTTCTCCTCCCCCCTCCCTCCTCCCTCTCCTCCTCCCTCCTCCTCCTCCTCCCTCTCCTCTCCTCTTCGCTCCTTCTTTTCCCAGAGTTGTGGCGTGGCATTCTGATCGGAGCTGATGGATCTGATGGTGCATGTGTTCTCGCTCTAGAATACCAAACAGTAAGAAGAGGAGGAAAGTGCGGAAGAGGAGAGTGTGGAAGAGGAGGAGAGT
This sequence comes from Periophthalmus modestus, assembly GCA_019594935.1. Lineage (NCBI taxonomy): Eukaryota > Metazoa > Chordata > Actinopteri > Gobiiformes > Gobiidae > Periophthalmus > Periophthalmus modestus. Next base: position 92,018 of record JAIEZT010000100.1, on the reverse strand, counting down.
GTGGAAGAGGAGGAGAGTGTGGAAGAGGAGGAGAGTGCGGAAGAGGAGGAGAGTGTGGAAGAGGAAGAGAGTGTGGAAGAGGAGGAGCGTGTGGAATAGGAGGAGTGTGGAAGAGGAGGAGAGTGTGGAAGAGGAGGAGAGTGTGGAAGAGGAGGAGAGTGCGGAAGAGGAGGAGAGTGTGGAAGAAGAGGAGAGTGTGGAAGAGGAGTGTGGAAGAGGAGGAGAGTGTGGAAGAGGAGGAGAGTGTGGAAGAGGAGGAGCGTGTGGAATAGGAGGAGTGTGTGGAAGAGGAGGAGAGTGCGGAAGAGGAGGGGGTGTGGAAGAGGAGGAGAGTGTGGAAGAGGAGGAGTGTGGAAGAGGAGGAGTTGTGGAAGAGGAGGAGTGTGGAAGAGGAGGAGAGTGTGGAAGAGGAGAGTGTGGAAGAGGAGGAGCGTGGAAGAGGAGGAGCGTGTGGAAGAGGAGGAGTGTGGAAGAGGAGGAGAGTGTGGAAGAGGAGGAGAGTGTGGAAGAGGAGGAGCGTGGAAGAGGAGGAGCTTGTGGAAGAAGAGGAGAGTGTGGAAGAGGAGTGTGGAAGTGGAGTGTGGAAGAGGAGGAGAGTGTGGAAGAGGAGGAGAGGTGGAAGAGGAGGAGTGTGGAAGAGGAGGAGAGGAGAGAGGAGAGTGTGAAGAGGAGGAGCGTGTGGAAGAGGAGGAGCGTGGAAGAGGAGGAGAGTGTGGAAGAGGAGGAGAGTGTGGAAGAGGAGGAGCGTGGAAGAGGAGGAGAGTGTGGAAGAGGAGAGTGTGGAAGAGGAGGAGTGTGGAAGAGGAGGAGCGTGGAAGAGGAGGAGCATGGAAGAGGAGGAGTGTGGAAGAGGAGGAGTGTGGAAGAGGAGAGTGTGGAAGAGGAGGAGCGTGGAAGAGGAGGAGAGTGTGGAAGAGTGTGGAAGAGGAGGAGTGTGGAAGAGGAGGAGAGAGTGTGTGGAAGAGGAGGAGAGTGTGGAAGAGGAGGAGCGTGGAAGAGGAGGAGCATGGAAGAGGAGCAGTGTGGAAGAGGAGGAGTGTGGAAGAGGAGGAGAGTGTGGAAGAGGAGAGTGTGGAAGAGGAGGAGCGTGGAAGAGGAGGAGAGTGTGGAAGAGAGGAGTGTGGAGAGTGGAGGAAGAGGAGGAGAGTGTGGAAGAGGAGGAGTGCGGAAGAGAGGAGGAGAGTGTGGAAGAGGAGGAGAGTGTGGAAGAGGAGAGCGTGGGAAGAAGGAGGAGTGTGGAAGAGGAGGAGAGTGTGGAAGAGGAGGAGAGTGTGGAAGAGGAGGAGAGTGCGGAAGAGGAGGAGAGTGTGGAAGAGGAGGAGAGTGTGTCGAGTGGAGAGGGAAGAGGAGAGAGTGTGGAAGAGGAGTGTGGAAGAGGAGGAGAGTGTGGAAGAGGAGGAGAGTGCGGAAGAGGAGGAGAGTGTGGAAGAGGAGGAGAGTGTGGAAGAGGAGGAGCGTGTGGAAGAGGAGGAGCGTGGAAGAGGAGGAGAATGTGGAAGAGGAGGAGAGTGTGGAAGAGGAGGAGCGTGTGGAAGAGGAGGAGAGTGTGGAAGAGGAGGAGAGTGTGGAAGAGGAGCGTGGATGAAGATGAGAGTGTGGAAGAGGAGGAGAGTGTGGAATAGGAGGAGTGTGTGGAAGAGGAGGAGAGTGCGGAAGAGGAGGAGGGTGTGGAAGAGGAGGAGTGTGGAAGAGGAGGAGAGTGTGGAAGAGGAGGAGAGTGTGGAAGAGGAGGAGCGTGGAAGAGGAGGAGCGTGTGGAAGAGGAGGAGTGTGGAAGAGGAGGAGAGTGTGGAAGAGGAGGAGAGTGTGGAAGAGGAGGAGCGTGTGGAAGAAGAGGAGAGTGTGGAAGAGGAGTGTGGAGCGAGGAGTGTGGAAGAGGAGGAGTGTGGAAGAGGAGGAGAGTGTGGAAGAGGAGAGAGTGGACGGAAGAGGAGGAGAGTGTGGAAGAGGAGGAGCGTGTGGAGAGGAGAGCGTGGAAGAGGAGGAGAGTGTGGAAGGAGGAGAGTGTGGAAGAGGAGGAGCGTGTGGAAGAGAGGAGGAGAGTGTGGGAAGAGGAGCGTGATGAGATGGAGTGTGGAAGAGGAGGAGAGTGTGGGAAGAGGAGGAGGGTGTGGAAGAGGAGGAGAGTGTGGAAGAGGAGGGGCGTGGAAGAGGAGGAGAGTGTGGAGAGGAGGAGCGTGGAAGAGGAGGAGAGTGTGGAAAGAGGAGGAGTGTGGAAGAGGAGGAGCATGTGGAAGAGGAGGAGAGTGTGAAGAGGAGGAGGTGTGGAAGAGGAGGAGAGTGTGGAAGAGGAGGAGCGTGGAAGAGGAGGAGAGTGTGGAAGAGGAGGAGAGTGTGGAAAGAGGAGGAGTGTGGAAGAGAGAGGGGAGTGTGGAAGAGGAGGAGGCGTGGAAGAGGAGGAGAGTGTGGAAGAGGAGGAGCGGGAATAGGAGGAGCGTGGGAAGAGGAGGAGTGTGAAGAGGAGGAGCGTGTGGAGTGGGGTGTGGAAGAGGAGGAGAGTGTGGAAGAGGAGGTGTGGAAGAGGAGGAGAGTGTGGAAGAGGAGGAGCGTGGAAGAGGAGGAGAGTGTGGAAGAGGAGGAGAGTGGAAAGAGGAGAGGGAATAGGAGGAGTGTGTGGAAGAGGAGAGAGTGTGGAAGAGGAGGAGAGTGTGGAAGAGGAGGAGAGTGTGGAAGAGGAGGATGTGTGTGGAAGAGGAGAGTGTGGAAGAGGAGGAGAGTGTGGAAGAGGAGGAGTGTGGAAGAGGAGGAGAGTGTGGAAGAGGAGGAGTGTGGAAGAGGAGGAGAGTGTGGAAGAGGAGGAGAGTGTGGAATAGGAGGAGTGTGTGGAAGAGGAGGAGAGTGTGAAAGAGGAGTGTGGAAGAGGAGGAGAGTGTGGAAGAGGAGGAGAGTGTGGAAGAGGAGGAGAGTGTGGAAGAGGAGGAGTGTGGAAGAGGAGGAGAGTGTGGAAGAGGAGGAGCGTGGAAGAGGAGGAGAGTGTGGAAGAGGAGGAGCGTGCGGAAGAGGAGGAGGGTGTGGAAGAGGAGGAGAGTGTGGAAGAGGAGGAGAGTGTGGAAGAGGAGGAGCGTGTGGAAGAGGAGTGTGGAAGAGGAGGAGCGTGTGGAAGAGGAGGAGAGTGTGGAAGAGGAGGAGAGTTGAAGAGGAGAGAGTGTGGAAGAGGAGGGCTGTGGAAGAGGAGGAGTGGGAAGAGGAGGAGGTGGAAGAGAGGAGAGTGTGGAAGAGGAGAGGAGTGTGGAAGAGGAGGAGTGTGGGAAGAGGAGGAGAGTGTGGAAGAGGAGGAGGAGCGTGTGGAAGAGGAGGAGAGTGTGGAAAGAGGAGGAGTGTGGAAGAGGAGGAGTGTGTGTGAAGAGGAGGAGAGTGTGGAAGAGAGGAGAGTGTGGAAGAGGAGGAGTGTGTGGAAGAGGAGGAGAGTGTGGAAGAGGAGGAGAGTGTGGAAGAGGAGGAGCGTGTGGAAGAGGAGGAGCGTGGAAGAGGAGGAGAGTGTGGAAGAGGAGGAGAGTGGAAGAGGAGGTGTGGGAAGAGGAGGAGAGTGTGGAAGAGGAGGAGTGTGGAAGAGGAGGAGAGTGTGGAAAGGGAGGAGAGTGTGGAATAGAGGAGTTGTGTGGAAGAGGAGGAGAGTGTGGAAGAGGAGGAGAGTGTGGAAGAGGAGAGAGTGTGGAAGGAGAGAGCGTGTGGAAGAGGAGGAGAGTGTGGAAGAGGAGGAGAACGTGGAAGGAGGAGAGTGTGGAAGAGGAGGAGGTGTGGAAGAGGAGGAGCGTGGAAGAGGAGGAGAGTGTGGAAGAGGAGGAGCGTGGAAGAGGAGAGAGTGTGGAAGAGGAGGAGCGTGGAAGAGGGAGGAGAGTGTGGAAGAGGAGGAGTGTGGAAGAGAGAAGTGTGGGAAGAGGAGGAGTGTGTGGAAGAGGAGGAGAGTGTGGAAGAGGAGGAGAGTGTGGTAGAGGAGGAGAGTGCAGCAGAGGAGGAGAGTGCGGAAGAGGAGGAGAACGTGGAACAGGAGGAGAGTGCGGAAGAGGAGGAGAGTGCAGAAGAGGAGGAGAGTGTGGAGAGGGAGGAGAAGTGGAAGAGGAGGAGTGTGGAAGAGGAGGAGAGTGTGGAAGAGAGAGAGTGAGGAAGAGGAGGAGAGTGTGGAAGAGGAGGAGAGTGTGGAAGAGAGGAGAGTGTGGAGGAGAGAGAGTGTGGAAGAGGAGGAGAGTGTGGAAGAGGAGGCGAGAGGAGGAGGAGAGTGTGGAAGAGGAGGAGAGTGTGGAAGAGGAGGAGCGTGTGGAAGAGGAGGAGAGTGTGGAAGAGTGAGGAAAAGAGGAGTGTGGAAGAGGAGGAGAGTGTGTGGAAGAGGAGGAGTGTGTGGAAGAGGAGGAGAGTGTGGAAAGAGGAGGAGAGTGTGGAAGAGGAGGAGCGTGTGGAGGAGGAGGAGTGTGGAAGAGGAGGAGAGTGTGGAAGAGGAGGAGAGTGTGGAAGGAGGAGGAGTGTGGAAGAGAGGAGGAGAGTGTGGAAGAGGAGCGAGGGTGGAAGAGGAGGGGAAGAGGAGGGAGAGTGTGGAAGAGGAGGAGAGTGGAAGAGGAAGAGGAGGTGTGGAAGAGGAGGAGAGGAGGAGAGGAGGATGAGAGTGGAAGAGGAGGAGCGTGAAGAGGAGGAGAGTGTGGAAGAGGAGGAGAGTGGGGAAGAGGAGGAGCGAGTGGAAGAGGAGAGGAGGAGAGTGTGGAAGAGGAGGAGGAGGGAAGAGGAGGAGAGTGGAAGAGGAGGAGCGTGGAAGAGGAGGAGAGTGTGGAAGAGGAGGAGAGTGTGGAAGAGGAGGAGTGTGGAAGAGAGGAGCGTGTGGGAGGAGAGTGAAGAGGAGGAGCGTGGAAGAGGAGGAGAGTGTGGAAGAGGAGGAGCGTGGAAGAGGAGGAGAGTGTGGAAGAGGAGGAGTGTGGAAGAGGAGGAGCGTGTGGAAGAGGAGGAGCGTGTGGAAGAGGAGGAGAGTGTGGAAGAGGAGGAGAGTGTGGAAGAGGAGGAGAGTGTGGAGAGGAGGAGAGTGTGGAAGAGGAGGAGAGTGTGGAAGAGGAGGAGAGTGTGGAAGAGGAGGAGAGAGTGGAAGATATGGGAGGAGTGTGGAAGAGGAGGAGAGTGTGGAAGAGGAGGAGAGTGTGGAAGAGGAGGAGCGTGTGGAAGAAGAGGAGGAGAGTGTGGAGAGGAGGAGTGTGGAAGAGGAAGAGTGGGAAGAGGAGGAGAGTGTGGAAGAGGAGGAGAGTGTGGAAGAGGAGGGAGTGTGGAAGAGGAGGAGAGTGTGGAAGAGGAGGAGAGTGTGGAAGAGGAGGAGCGTGTGGAAGAGGAGGAGCGTGGAAGAGGAGGAGAGTGTGGAAGAGGAGGAGAGTGTGGAAGAGGAGGAGCGTGTGGAAGAGGAGGAGAGTGTGGAAGAGGAGGAGTGTGGAAGAGGAGGAGAGTGTGGAAGAGGAGGAGCGTGGAAGAGGAGGAGAGTGTGGAAGAGGAGGAGCGTGTGGAAGAGGAGGAGGGTGTGGAAGAGGAGGAGAGTGTGGAAGAGGAGGAGAGTGTGGAAGAGGAGGAGCGTGTGGAAGAGGAGTGTGGAAGAGGAGGAGCGTGTGGAAGAGGAGGAGAGTGTGGAAGAGGAGGAGGAGTGTGGAAGAGGAGGAGAGTGTGGAAGAGGAGGAGCGTGGAAGAGGAGGAGAGTGTGGAAGAGGAGGAGAGTGTGGAAGAGGAGGAGAGTGTGGAAGAGGAGGAGCGTGTGGAAGAGGAGGAGTGTGTGGAAGAGGAGGAGAGTGTGGAAGAGGAGGAGCGTGTGGAAGAGGAGGAGAGTGTGGAAGAGGAGGAGTGTGGAAGAGGAGGAGTGTGTGGGAGAGGAGGAGAGTGTGGGAAGAGGAGGAGAGTGTGGAAGAGGAGGAGCGTGTGGAAGAGGAGGAGCGTGTGGAAGAGGAGGAGAGTGTGGAAGAGGAGGAGCGTGTGGAAGAGGAGGAGTGTGGGAAGAGGAGGAGAGTGTGGAGAGGAGGAGAGTGTGGGATAGGAGGAGGAGTGTGGAAGAGAGGAGGAGTGTGGAAGAGGAGGAGAGTGTGGAAGAGGAGGAGAGTGTGTGGACAGGAGGAGAGTGTGTGAAGAGGAGGAGTGTGTGGAAGAGGAGGAGAGTGTGGAAGAGGAGGAGAGTGTGGAAGAGGGAGGAGAGTGTGGAAGGAGGAGGTGGAAGAGGATGAGAGTGTGGAAGAGGAGGAGAGTGGAAGAGGAGGAGAGTGTGGAAGAGGAGGAGAGGTGGAAGAGGAGGAGGAGTGGGAAGAGGAGGAGAGTGTGGAAGAGGAGGAGAGGAAAGAGGAGGAGAGAGTGGAAGAGGAGGAGCGTGGAAGAGGAGGAGAGTGTGGAAGAGGAGGGAGTGGAAGAGGAGGAGGTGTGGTAGAGGAGGAGAGTGCAGAAAGAGAGGAGGGTGTGGGAAGGAGGAGGAGAGTGTGGAAGAGGAGGAGAGTGGCAGGAAGAGGAGGGCGGAAGGAGGAGGAGGAGTGTGTGGAGGAGGAGAGTGTGGAAGAGGAGGAGAGTGTGGAAGAGGAGGAGCGTGGTGGGAAGAGGAGAGAGCGTGGGAAGAGGAGGAGAGTGTGGGAAGAGGAGGAGTGTGGAAGAGGAGGAGAGTGTGGAAGAGGAGGAGAGTGTGGAACAGGAGGAGAGTGTGGAAGAGGAGGAGGTGTGGAAGAGGAGGAGAGTGTGGAAGAGGAGGAGTGTGGGAAGAGGAGGAGAGTGGTGGAAGAGGAGGAGTGTGGAAGAGGAGGAGAGAGTGGAAGAGGAGGAGAGTGTGGAAGAGGAGGAGTGTGGAAGAGGAGTGTGGAAGAGGAGGAGAGTGTGGAAGAGGAGGAGCGTGTGGAAGAGGAGGAGAGTGTGGAAGAGGAGGAGAACGTGGAAGAGGAGGAGAGTGTGGAAGAGGAGGAGAGTGTGGAAGAGGAGGAGCGTGTGGAAGAGGAGGAGAGTGTGGAAGAGGAGGAGAGTGTGGAAGAGGAGGAGTGTGTGGAGAGGAGGAGGAGTGTGGAAGAGGAGGAGAGTGTGGAAGAGGAGGAGCGTGTGGAAGAGGAGGAGGAGTGGGAAGAGGAGAGAGTGTGGAAGAGGAGGAGAGTGTGGAAGAGGAGGAGCGTGTGGAAGAGGAGGAGTGTGGAAGAGGAGGAGAGTGTGGAAGAGGATGAGAGTGTGGAAGAGGAGGAGAGTGTGGAATAGGAGGAGTGTGTGGAAGAGGAGGAGAGTGTGGAAGAGGAGGAGCGTGGAAGAGGAGGAGAGTGGGAAGAGGAGGAGCGTGGAAGAGGAGGAGAGTGTGTGGAAGAGGAGGAGAGTGTGGAAGAGGAGGGAGAGGAAGAGGAGGAGAGTGTGGAAGAGGAGGGAGAGTGTGGAAGAGGAGGAGAGTGAGTGGAAGGAAGAGAGAGGAGAGTGTGAGAAGAGGAGGAGAGTGTGGAAGAGGAGGAGCGTGTGGAAGAGGAGGAGTGTGGAGAGAGGGGAGTGTGGAAGAGGAGGAGAGTGGGAAGAGGAGGAGAGTGTGGAAGAGGAGGAGAGTGGGGAGAGAGGAGAGTGTGGAAGAGGAGGAGAGTGTGGAAGAGGAGGAGAGTGTGGAAGAGGAGGAGCGTGTGGAAGAGGAGGAGAGTGTGTGAAGAGGAGGAGAGTGTGGAAGAGGAGGAGAGTGTGTGGAGGAGGAGCGTGTGGAAGAGGAGGAGCGTGGAAGAGGAGGAGCGTGTGTGGAAGAGGAGTGTGGAAGAGGAGGAGAGTGTGGAAGAGGAGGAGAGTGTGGAAGAGGAGGAGAGTGTGGAAGAGGAGGAGAGTGTGGAAGAGGAGGAGCGTGTGGAAGAGGAGGAGTGTGGAAGAGGAGGAGAGTGTGGAAGAGGAGGAGAGTGTGGAAGAGGAGGAGGAGTGTGGAAGAGGAGGAGAGTGTGGAAGAGGAGGAGTGTGGAAGAGGGAGAGTGTGGTAGGAGAGGAGGAGTGGAAGAGGAGGAGGAGTGTGTGTGGAAGAGGAGGAGAGTGTGAAAGAGGAGGAGAGTGTGGAAGAGGAGGAGAGTGTGGAAGAGGAGGAGCGTGTGAAGAGGAGGAGAGTGTGGAAGAGGAGGAGAGTGTGGAAGAGGAGGAGAGTGTGGAAGGAGGAGGAGCGTGTGGAAGAGGAGGAGAGTGGAAGAGGAGGAGGAGCGTGGAAGAGGAGGAGGAGTGTGTGGAAGAGGAGGAGAGTGTGGAAGAAGAGGAGGAGAGTGTGTGGAAGAGGAGGAGAGTGTGGAAGAGGAGGAGAGGTGGAAGAGGAGGAGTGTGGAAGATGAGGAGTGTGGAAGAGGAGGAGAGAGTGGGAAGAGGAGGAGAGTGGAAGAGGAGGAGAGTGTGGAAGAGGAGGAGAGTGTGGAAGAGAGGAGAGTGTGGGAAGAGGAGGAGAGTGTGGAAGAGGAGGAGAGTGAAGAGGAGAGAGGAGGAGTGTGGAAGAGGAGGAGTGTGGAAGAGGAGGAGAGAGTGGAAGAGGAGGAGGAGAGTGTGGAAGAGGAGGAGAGTGTGGAAGAGGAGGAGTGTGGAAGAGGAGGAGTGTGTGGAAGAGGAGGAGAGTGTGGAAGAGGAGGAGAGTGTGGAAGAGGAGGAGAGTGTGGAAGAGGAGGAGCGTGTGGAAGAGGAGGAGGAGGTGTGGAAGAGGAGGAGCGTGTGGAAGAGGAGGAGAGTGTGGAAGAGGAGGAGAGTGGAACGAGGAGGAGAGTGTGGAATAGGAGTGTGTGGAAGAGGAGGAGAGTGTGGAAGAGGAGGAGTGTGGAAGAGGAGGAGAGTGTGGAAGAGGAGGAGAGTGTGGAAGAGGAGGAGAGTGTGGAAGAGGAGGAGAGTGTGGAAGAGGAGGAGAGTGTGGAAGAGGAGGAGAGTGTGGAAGAGGAGCGTGGAAGAGGAGGAGAGTGTGGAAGAGGAGGAGAACGTGGAACAGGAGGAGAGTGTGGAAGAGGAGGAGAGTGTGGAAGAGGAGGAGCGTGGAAGAGGAGGAGAGTGTGGAAGAGGAGGAGAGCGTGGAAGAGGAGGAGAGTGTGGAAGAGGAGGAGCGTGTGGAAGAGGAGGAGAGTGTGGAAGAGGAGGAGCGTGGAAGAGGGGAGAGTGTGGAAGAGGAGGTGTGGGTAGAGAGGAGGAGAGTGTGAAGAGGAGGAGAGTGTGGTGGAGGAGTGAGAGTGGAGAGACGAAGAGGAGGAGAGTGTGGAAGAGGAGGAGAACGTGGAAGAGGAGGAGAGTGCGGAAGAGGGAGAGAGTGCAGAAGAGGGAGGAGAGTGCGGAGAGGAGGAGGAGGAAGTGGAAGAGGAGGAGGAGTGTGGAAGAGGAGGAGTGGAAGAGGAGGAGGAGAGTGAGGAAGAGGAGGAGTGTGGGAAGAGGAGGAGCGTGTGGAAGAGGAGAGGAGTGTGAAGAGGAGGAGAGTGTGGAAGAGGAGAGAGTGCGGAAGAGGAGGAGAGTGTGGAGAGGAGGAGAGTGGAGAGTGGAGAGGAGGAGTGGAAGAGGAGGAGAGTGTGGAAGAGGAGGAGGAGAGTGTGGAAGAGGAGGAGTGTGGAAGAGGAGGAGAGTGTGGAAGAGGAGGAGCGTGTGGAAGAGGAGGAGAGTGTGGAAGAGGAGGAGAAAGTGGGACCAGAGGAGAGTGTGGAAGAGGAGGAGTGAGGAAGAGAGGAGGAGTGTGTGGAAGAGGAGGAGAGTGTGGAAGAGGAGGAGTGTGTGGAAGAGGAGGAGTGTGGAAGAGGAGGAGAGTGTGGAAGAGGAGGAGAGTGTGGAAGAGGAGGAGCGTGTGGAGAGGAGGAGAGGAGTGTGAGAGGAGGAGGAGTGTGGAAGAGGAGGAGAGTGTGGAAGAGGAGGAGTGTGGAAGAGGAGGAGAGTGTGGAAGAGGAGGAGAGTGTGGAAGAGGAGGAGGTGGAAGAGGAGGAGAGTGTGGAAGAGGAGGAGAGTGTGGAAGAGGAGGAGCGTGTGGAAGAGGAGGAGCGTGGAAGAGGAGGAGAGTGTGGAAGAGGAGGAGAGTGTGGAAGAGGAGGAGAGTGTGGAAGAGGAGGAGAGTGTGGAAGAGAGAGGAGTGTGGAAGAGGAGGAAAGAGGTGGAGCGTGTGGAGGAGGAGAGTGTGGAATGGAGGAGAGTGTGGAGAGAGGAGGTGTTGGAAGAGGAAGGAGAGTGTGGAAGAGGAGGAGAGTGTGGAGAGAGGTTTGAGTGTGGAGAGAGGAGCGTGTGAAGGAGGAGAGTGTGGAGAGGAGGAGTGTGGAAGGCGGGAGGAGAGGAAGAGGAGGAGAGTGTGGAAGAGGAGGAGAGTGTGGAAGGGAGGAGCGTGGAAAGAGGAGGAGAGTGTGGAAGAGGAGGAGCGTGTGGAAGAGGAGGAGAGTGTGGAAAGGAGGAGGAGTGTGGAGGAGAGGAGGAGAGTGTGGAGTGAGGAGGAGAGTGGAAGAAGGAGGAGGAAGAGGAGTGAGTGTGAAGAGGAGGAGAGTGTGGAAGAGGAGGAGAGTGTGGAAGAGGAGGAGAGTGGAAGAGGAGGAGAGTGGAAGAGGAGGAGAGTGTGGAAGAGGAGGAGTGTGGAGAGGAGGAGAGTGCGGAAGAGGAGGAGAGTGTGGAGGAGAGAGAGTGTGGAAGAGGAGGGAGGAGTGTGGAAAGAGGAGGAGAGTGTGGGAAGAGGAGGAGCGTGCAGAAAGGAGGAGAGTGTGGAAGAGGAGAGAGTGTGGAGGAGAGGAGAGTGGAAGAGGAGGAGTGTGGAAGAGGAGGAGAGTGTGGAAGAGGAGGAGAGTGCGGAAGAGGAGGAGAGTGTGGAAGAGGAGGAGAGTGTGGAAGAGGAGGAGTGTGGAAGAGGAGGAGTGTGTGGAAGAGGAGGAGAGTGTGGAAGAGGAGGAAGTGGAAGAGGAAGAGGAATAGAGGAGTGGAAGAGGAGGAGAGTGTGGAAGAGGAGGAGAGTGTGGAAGAGGAGGAGAGTGTGGAAGAGGAGGAGAGTGTGGAAGAGGAGGAGTGTGTGAAGAGGAGGAGAGTGTGGAAGAGGAGGAGGAGTGTGTGGAAGAGGAGGAGTGTGTGGAAGAGGAAGAGGAGTGTGGAAGAGGAGGAGGTGTGTGGACGAGGAGGAGAGAGGAGGAGGAGTGTGGAAAGAGGAGAGGAGTGTGGAAGAGGAGGAGCGTGTGGAAGAGGAGGAGAGTGTGGAAGAGGAGGAGCGTGTGGAAGAGGAGGAGCGTGGAAGAGGAGGAGAGTGTGGACGAGGAGGAGAGTGTGGAATAGGAGTGTGTGGAAGAGGAGGAGAGTGTGGGAGAGGAGGAGGGAGTGTGTGAAGAGGAGGAGCGTTGGAAGGAGGAGGAGAGGGAAGAGAGTGTGTGGAAGAGGAGGAGTGTGAAGAGGAGGAGAGTGCGGAAAGAGGAGGAGAACGTGGAAGAGGGAGGAGAGGTGTGGAAGAGGAGGAGAGTGTGGAAGAGGAGGAGAGTGTGGAAGAGGAGAGGAGTGTGGAAGTGGAAAGTGTGGAGGAGTGTGGAGGTGTGGAAGAGGAGGAGTGTGAAGAGGAGGAGGAGAGTGCGTGTGGAAGAGGAGGAGAGTGGAAGAGGAGGAAGAGGAGGAGAGTGTGGAAGAGGAGGAGAGTGTGGAAGAGGAGGAGAGTGGTGGAGAGAGGAGGAGTGTGGAAGAGGAGGAGTGTGGGTGGAAGAGGAGGAGAGTGTGGAAGAGGAGGAGAGTGTGGGAAGAGGAGGAGAGTGTGGAAGAGGAGGAGAGTGTGGAAGAGGAGGAGGAGTGGAAGAAGAGGAGGAGTGTGGAAGAGGAGTGTGGGAAGGAAGAGGAGGAGAGTGTGGTGTGGAAGAGGAGGAGAGGAGGAGAGTGTGAAGAGGAGGAGGAGTGTGGAAGAGGAGGAGAGTGTGGAAGAGGAGGAGAGTGGAACAGGAGGAGAGTGTGGAAGAGGAGGAGAGTGTGGAAGAGGAGGAGCGTGTGGAAGAGGAGGAGAGTGTGGAAGAGGAGGAGTGTGGAGGAGGAGTGTGTAGAGGAGAGAGTGTGGAAGAGGAGGAGAGTGAGTGTGGAGAGGAGGTGTGGAGAGTGTGGAAGAGGAGGAGAGTGTGGAAGAGGAGGAGCGTGTGGAAGAGGAGGAGAGTGGAGGAGTGTGGAGAGGAGGAGGAGGAATAGGAGATGTGGAAGAGGAGGAGCGTGGAAGAGGAGGAGAGTGTGGACGAGGAGGAGAGTGTGGAATAGGAGATTGTGGAAGAGGAGGAGTGTGGAAGAGGAGGAGAGTGTGGACGAGGAGGAGAGTGTGGAAGAGGAGCGTGGAAGAGGAGGAGAGTGTGTGCAAGAGGAGAGAAGACGTGGAGGAGAGGAAGGGAGGAGTGGAAGAGGAGGAGCGTGGAAGAGGAGGAGAGTGTGGAAGAGGAGGAGCGTGGAAGAGGAGGAGAGTGTGGAAGAGGAGGAGCGTGGAAGAGGAGGAGAGTGTGGTAGAGGAGGAGAGTGCAGAAGAGGAGGAGAGTGTGGAAGAGGAGGAGAGTGTGGTAGAGGAGGAGAGTGCAGAAGAGGAGGAGAGTGCGGAAGAGGAGGAGAACGTGGAACAGGAGGAGAGTGCGGAAGAGGAGGAGAGTGCAGAAGAGGAGGAGAGTGCGGAAGAGGAGGAGAAAGTGGAAGAGGAGGAGAGTGTGGTAGAGGAGGAGAGTGCAGAAGAAGAGGAGAGTGCGGAAGAGGAGGAGAGTGTGGAACAGGAGGAGAGTGTGGAAGAGGAGAGGAGTGCGGAAGAGGAGGAGAGTGCGGAAGAGGAGGAGAGTGCGGAAGAGGAGGAGAGTGCGGAAGAGGAGGAGAGTGTGGAAGAGGAGGAGAGTGTGGAAGAGGAGGAGTGTGGAAGGAAGAGGAGAGGAGAGTGTGGAAGAGGAGGAGTGTGTGGAAGAGGAGGCGAATGTGGAAGAGGAGGAAAGTGCAGAACAGGAGAGTGCGGAGGAGGAGGAGAGTGCGGAAGAGGAGGAGAGTGTGGAAGAGGAGGAGAGTGCAGGAAGGAGGAGGAGGAAAGTGCAGAAAGAGGAGGAGAGTGCGGAAGGAGGAGGAGAGAGAAGCGGAAGAGAGTGAGGAAGAGGAGGAAGAGGAGGAGAGTGTGGAAGAGGAGGAGAGTGTGGAAGAGGAGGAGTGTGGAAGAGGAGGAGAGTGTGGAAGAGGAGGAGAGTGCAGAAGAGGAGGAGTGTGGAAGAGGAGGAGTGTGGAAGAGGAGGAGAGTGTGGAAGAGGAGGAGTGTGGAAGAGGAGGAGAGTGTGGAAGAGGAGGAGTGCAGAAGAGGAGGAGCGCTGTGCCAGAAAAAAAGAAGGAAGAAGAGGAAAAATGACATATGAGATGGAGACGTATCCATCAAAATAAGAGGGAGAGAGAGAGAGGAGGGAGAGAGAGAGAGGAGGGAGAGAGAGAAGAAACGAGAGGAGGGAGAGAGGTAAGAGAGGAGGGAGAGAGGGGAGGGAGAGAGAAGAGAGGAGGGAGAGAGAGAGAGGAGTGAGAGAGGGGAGGGAGAGAGAGAAGAGAGGAGGGAGAGAGAGTAGAGAGAGAGAAGAGAGGAGGGAGCGAGAGAGAAAGAGACGAGAGGAGGGAGAGAGGGAGGAGGGGAGAGAGAAGAGAGGAGGGAGAGAGAGGAGGGGGGGGAGGGAGGAGAGAGTAGGGAGAGAGAGAGAATGAGAGAGGGGGAGAGAGATAAGAGACGAGAGGGAGGGAGAGAGCGAGAGGAGGGAGGAGGGAGAGAGAGTAGAGAGAGAGAGGAGAGGAGAGGGAGAGAGGAGAGGAGAGAAGAGAGGACGGAGAGAGAGAGGGAGAGAAAGAGGAGGAGAGAAGGGAGAGAGGAAGAGAGAGAGAGAGAGAGAGCAGAGGAGAGAGAGAGAGAGAGAGAGAGAGGGAAGGAGAGAGAGGGGGAGAGAGAGAAGAGAGGAGAGAGAGAGAGAGGAGAGAGAAGAGAGAAGGGAGAGAGAGAGGAGAGGAGGGAGAGAGAGAAGAGAGTAGGGAGAGAGAGAGGGGAGAAAGAGAGAGAGAGAGAGGAGAGGAGAGAGGAGAGGAGGGAGAGAGGAAGAGAAGGAGAGAGAGAGGAGAGGAGGGAGAGAGAGAGAGAAGCGTAGAGGAGAGGAGAGGAGGGAGAGAGAGAAGAGAGAAGGGGAGGGAGGAGAGAGAGAGGAGAGGAGGGAGAGAGAGAGAGTAGAGGGAGGAGAGAGAGAGAGAGAAGGAGAGAGAGAGGGGAGAGAGAGAGAGAGGAAGGAGGAGGGAGGAGAGAGAAGAGAGGAGAGGAGGAGGGAGAGAGAGAAGAAGAGAGAAGGGAGGAGAGAGAGGAGAGGAGGGAGAGAGAGAGTAGGGAGAGAGAGAAGAGAGGAGAGAGAGAGAGAGAAGAGAGAAGGGAGAGAGAGAGGAGAGGAGGGAGGAGGGAGAGAGAGAAGAGAGAAGGGAGAGAGAGGGGAGAGGAGAGAGAGGAGGGAGAGAGAGAAGAGAGTAGGGAGAGAGAGAGGAGAGAAGGGAGAGAGAGAGGAGAGGAGAGAGGAGGGAGAGAGAGAAGAGAGTAGGGAGAGAGAGAGGAGAGAAGGGAGAGAGAGAGGAGAGGAGAGAGAGGAGGGAGAGAGAGAAGAGAGGAGGGAGAGAGAGGAAAAATGAAAGTGAGTAAAGGATCAAAGTGCGGCTGTGTCTTCGTCTCCAGGGAGATCACACTCGGCCTTGTCCAAACACTGTCCAGATCAAACCGTTCAGACGACGTCTGTCCAGTGAAACACATCTGCAGATCTGCTCAGAATCAGAACATCCACCACATTAAAGATTCTGGAGCAGTGCTTCATCTGGATGCGCCGCAGGTCTCCTCTGATAGGTCAGACTCTGAGAGGGCCACATCCAGATTACTGTGTTTTTACAACTGAACCGGCTGGAAACAGAGTCAAAGATAATCACAAGTCTGAATATGTTTAAAGTCCTACATGTGCTGGTCTCGGATGGAGAATTTGATTTTTACATGAACAATATGAGTAACTGCACCGTGTCTGTCCCAAAAGGAGAGTTTCAGCTCGTGCCTTTGTCCCACAGCGTTCGGCTCCAGTTCAATGAAGCTCATCGAGGCGAGAGCAGCGATAACGGCCATTTTGGAGACCACTTCCATATTTGGAATTCCAACCACGAGCAAAAGAGCCAATCCAGGGCGAGGCTGTTGGAGGTAACGCCCCCCTCCGCTTAGCAACGCCGTCAATCAAACCTGTTGCTAATGCTAGCATGAGCAACTCCAGGGAAAGAAGTGTTCATATAAATGCTGCTTTCACCTACCCCCCATCTCTGCCCACGACTCTGAGGATGTGGGCGTCGCCGTTTTTCAACAATGACAAAAATTCCAAATGTGCTGCGTCAGTGAAAAAGAGCGAGTGAGTGAAGAGTCTTGTGCACAAGATTAAAGCAGCAGAAAACCACAAGGTTCCAACAGGAAACAAAAGAACGTGGCATGGCTCAGATTTGTCTGTGGATTTAAACATTTCTGTCTCTCTCCGTCACACGCTGCGGCGTCCTGACGGCAGAAGCACAGTGGCCTCGGCTCCGTTGGCGTCCTGTCCTGGGACCGCCGTCTTATTACGCTAAATTCATGGGGCTCTTTTGGATCC
>JAIEZT010000100.1:67500-76425 GCA_019594935.1 Periophthalmus modestus | reverse complement strand
TACAAACATCATGATCCTCTTGCAGAGACTAAGACTGGGCATCTGTTGTACTGCACTACGGGTTTCAAGTCCTATCTAGAAAACAGAGAGAATTATGGTTTACCTTGTGAACTGTGTCTGAGATGTAAAAGTCCCTGATCTGTTGGGGTGCCCCAGGGGTCAATCCTGGGACCCCCGGTTTGTTCAGTTTTTTCAGAAAAACACAACGCACACAAACACAACACACACACCCCACACACACACACCCACCGACACACAAACACACTATCCACATACATCAACACACCAACACACACCCATACACATATACACACACCCAGTACACACACCACACACATGTACACGCACACATACACAAACACATGCACACACACACACATCGACACACACATATAACAATACATACACACATACACACACACATACACGCACACCATCTACACACACACACATATACACAGACACAACGCACACATCACACACCACACACAAACCAAACCACTACACACACACTACACACATACACAGACAGAAACATACACACACATACACACACGTACACGACACACACGACATACACACACACACAACACACGCTGCAACACACACACACACACATACACTACACACAAACACACACACATCACACAATAACACACATACACACACACACATACACACACATACACACCCACACATACACACACATATACCACACATACAAACACACATACACACATCACACATGCACACACACACACACAGACACATACACACACGCACACATATACATACACACATACAATTATACATACACACCAGTACATCAATGACATACACACATACATATACATACAAACAAGTTTTCACATACACACACATACACACACCATACACACACACAACACACTCACACACACACCCCACACACACACATACACACACACATTACACACACATACATACACACACACACACACACACACATACACACATACATATACATACACACACAACACTCACACACACATACACACACACACACACTCACACACACATACACACACACCCACATACACACATACACACACACATACACACAACATACATACACACACACATATACATACACACACACACACATTCACACACATACATACACACACACAATCACATACACACACAAATACATACACATCCATACACACTACACTCACCACACACACACACACATATACATACACACACACACACATACACACACACACTCACACAAACACCACATACACACAAACACACACACACACACACACACATACACACACACAATACATACAACCCACACACACACACTACACACACACACACACACACACACACACACACACACACACACCACACACACTTCCACACACACACACACATACACACATACACACACCCACACACACACAAATACACACACACATACACACACACACATACACACACACACCTCACACACACATACACACACACACATACACCATACACACACACACATACACATACATACACACACACACATACACACACACACACACACACACCACACACCCCACACACACACATACATACACACACACCACATACACATACATACACACACACACATACACAACACACACACACACACACTCTCTCGTTACAATAGTGAGGCAGATTGGGGTTTGTGGAGAGATTAGGAGCACGACGTCACTGTTTTATTTAATCTCGTGAGCTCTAAATTGTACCTCTGTGCTCCGCTGGAGCTTCGTGCCGAGTTTGGCTGTGAGGATTATGAACACGGATAAAACCAAAAGCAGATTAATAATTATGTTTGAAAAGAAAGCTATTTAAAACACGTGGAGATGTTTATAACTCCTGAAAAACACTTACGCCGCTGTCAAAGGAGCCAGCGGATTTATAAGAATCATGTTCGTTTAAAACATTAATCCGATTTCACTGAATTCAATTATGCAGCGGAGTGATGAGTTATTATGTGAATGTGGGACAGGCAGAACAAATACACTTATATTTGATTATTATTTCAAGTCCTGGTTTGGAACATCTTACACAGTGAGCGCCAAATCAGGCGAGCAAAATCTGATACAAAACTGTGTCAGCGTAATGTGGAGTTAAGCCACGAAGAAGAAGATTCACACTTCCACTTATTTCCACGTGTTAAACAGCAGTGACAGAGCAGCTCCTCCAGGGGGCGCACAGCTCAGAGTCACACTTTAAACAAGACGTTCTGTTGCTAAAAAACATTTCAGGTCCATTTCAGGAACCAAACTCACCCAATAGCGCCACGCTAATTTATATAATAATAATAATAATAATAATAAAATAATAATAAATAATATAATAATAATAATAATAATAATAATAATAATAATAATAATAATAATAATAATAATAATAATAATAATATAATAATAATAATAATAATAATGATAATAATAATAATAATAATAATAATAATAATAATAATAATAATAATGATAATAATAATATTCTATAATCACACAATATAAACATGTTTATACTTTTCTGGTCAAGCTCCACTCGAGATGTTTTCCCTGGAAAGTTCTTTTGTGTTTTATTTGTGTTGCTCAAAAACAGACATGATTTAGAAAGAGGTCGCCTCACACAGATCTGACCTGCAACGGTCTCCATGGAGATGAGTTCAGTGCCATAAAGTGAACAAAGCAAGAACATCTCCATGGAAACAAGCAGGTGCCGATCATCCACTAGAAAAGTTACATAGTACTCCTTTAAGTGAAAGTCCTCCCTGAGATTCTAGATGGAACGACTCGAGGAACAAAACAAACTTAAGAACCAGGACCTTATTATCACACCTTTTGTTCTCCAGTATGTTCTTCAGTATGTTCTCCAGCATGTTCTCCATCATGTTCTCCAGTATGTTCTCCAGTATGTTCTTCAGCATGTTCTTCCAGTATGTTCTCCAGTATGTTCTCCAGTATGTTCTTCAGCATGTTCTTCAGTATGTTTTCCAGCATGTTCTCCAGTATGTTCTTCAGCATGTTCTCCAGTCAGTTCTCCAGTTTTTCTCCAGTATGTTCTCCAGCATGTCAGCATGTTCTCCAGTATGTTCTCCAGCATGTTCTCCAGTATGTTCTCCAGTATGTTCTCCAGTATGTTCTTCAGCATGTTCTCCAGTGTGTTCTCCAGCGTGTTCATTAGGTTCTTTTATTTGTTCTTTTAAGTTCTTCCATTTTAGGCTCAGGACAGAACACAAAACACTGACACTGAACACTTTTTATGGTGTTTTTGAACAAACTGAATGAGATTAATTTCATCAATATTATGCTACGTTCCAGTGACGACCTTTGACCTCGTCTGTATCTCACATCAGACGCTCTTTAGAGGAGATAGCTCCGCCCCCCGGATCATGTCGTCTTGTGCATGGTGCTGACGCTGGAGCCAAACGCCGGTGTGATTTACGCTGCAGATGAGTTAGCGATCGTGGCGGGGGGAGGGGCTCGGGACGGCGCTCTGCTCATTACGCTGAGTGGTCTCTAAAACGGTCAGTCCCAATAAAAGAAACAGGACGCCGCCGCCGAGCGTCAGCTGTGTCCTTGTGTCCTGCTTTTCACGGCTGCAGCTTGGACCATGTGAGCTTCTATTTACTTCTGTAGATATGAACCTCAGTCTCTTTTTTCTAATTAACAACAAAAAAAACATAAATATTTAATCATTTCTTCCTCCAAAGTCTCAGGCTGTAGGTTTGTGGATTAAAAACACCCGAGACGATCGAGTGTCACGACATGAAGAGGCAGAAGCTCCCGGGTGTAAACCACGGCTCCCGAACAGATCAGCCCCGTTTCAGTCTGACTCCATCTTTAACATTTCCCCGGTCCGACTGCACAGCTCAGACGTGTTGGAAAATTCAAAATTCAAAATGATTTGTCAGGGATAAACAATCTAAACTATATAATATTTAATCCTAACAAAAATAAGTGACTTTGTCCAAAGGGCAGTGATATTTGTTTGAATATTTTCATTTAATTTCATTCGCGGGAGGCTGAGCTCCTCCCACGAGGGCATGAGTTTGAAAAGGGAAAAGCTGAAGACTTCAGAGCCTTTTCAAACAACAAACAAACAAACAAACAGCCTTGACCACAGCGTGCGTGAAAACTACAGCGCCACCCTCTGGACGAGCGCCTCAGCTCTGTCCTAAAGTCCATCTTCTTTCAGTTGAGTCTCGTTGCTAAACTCAACCTTCCACAGGTGGATTTTGAAAAAACAATCCACACATTTATGACACGGCATCTGGATTATTGTAACTCTGTCTCTGTGGAGCTGGACCCAGGCTCCCTGCAGTATCCAGAACGTCCAGAACACAGAACGTCCAGAACACAGAACGTCCGGAACACAGGACGTCCAGAACACAGAACGTCCAGAACACAGAACGTCCGGAACACAGAACGTCCGGAACACAGAACGTCCGGAACACAGAACGTCCGGAACACAACACATCCAGAACACAGAACATCCAGAACACAGGACGTCCAGAACACAGAACGTCCAGAACACAGAACGTCCGGAACACAGAACGTCCGGAACACAGAACGTCCGGAACACAACACATCCAGAACACAGAACATCCTGAACACAGGACGTCCAGAACACAGAACGTCCAGAACACAGAACGTCCAGAACACAGAACGTCCGGAACACAGGACGTCCAGAACACAGAACATCCAGAACACAGGACGTCCAGAACACAGAACGTCCGGAACACAGAACGTCCGGAACACAACACATCCAGAACACAGAACATCCAGAACACAGAACGTCCAGAACACAGAATGTCCAGAACACAGAACATCCAGAACACAGGACATCCAGAACACAACACATCCAGAACACAACACATCCAGAACACAGAATGTCCAGAACACAGAACATCCAGAACACAGAACGTCCGGAACACAGAACGTCCAGAACACAGAACGTCCGGAACACAAAACATCCAGAACACAGAACGTCCGGAACACAGAACGTCCGGAACACAAAACATCCAGAACACAGAATGTCCAGAACACAGAACATCCAGAACACAGAACGTCCAGAACACAAAACATCCAGAACACAAAACATCCAGAACACAGAACGTCCAGAACACAGAACGTCCAGAACACAAAACATCCACGAACACAGAACGTCCAGAACACAGAACGTCCAGAACACAGGACGTCCAGAACACAAAACATCCAGAACACAGAACGTCCAGAACACAGAACGTCCAGAACACAGGACGTCCAGAACACAAAACATCCAGAACACAGAACGTCCAGAACACAGAACGTCCAGAACACAGGACGTCCAGAACACAAAACATCCAGAACACAGAACGTCCAGAACACAGGACGTCCAGAACACAAAACATCCAGAACACAGAATGTCCAGAACACAGAACGTCCGGAACACAGAACGTCCAGAACACAGAACGTCCGGAACACAAAACATCCAGAACACAGAACGTCCGGAACACAGAACGTCCGGAACACAAAACATCCAGAACACAGAATGTCCAGAACACAGAACATCCAGAACACAGAACGTCCAGAACACAGGACGTCCAGAACACAAAACATCCAGAACACAAAACATCCAGAACACAGAACGTCCAGAACACAGAACGTCCAGAACACAGGACGTCCAGAACACAAAACATCCAGAACACAGAACGTCCAGAACACAGAACGTCCAGAACACAGGACGTCCAGAACACAAAACATCCAGAACACAGAACGTCCAGAACACAGGAGGTCCCAGAACACAAACATCCAGAACACAGAATGTCCAGAACACAGAACGTCCGAACACACAGAACGTCCAGAACACAGAACGTCCGGAACACAAAACACATCCAGAACACAGAACGTCCGGAACACAGAACGTCCGGAACACAAAACATCCAGAACACAGAATGTCCAGAACACAGAACATCCAGAACACAGAACGTCCAGAACACACAGGACGTCCAGAACACAAAACATCCAGAACACAAAAACATCCAGAACACAGAACGTCCAGAACACAGAACGTCCAGAACACAGGACGTCCAGAACACAAACATCCAGAACACAGAACGTCCAGAACACACAGAACGTCCAGAACACAGGACATCCAGAACACAAAACATCCAGAACACAGAACGTCCAGAACACAGAACGTCCAGAACACAGGACGTCCAGAACACAAAACATCCAGAACACAGAATGTCCAGAACACAGAATGTCCAGAACACAGGACGTCCAGAACACAGAACATCCAGAACACAGAAGGTCCAGAGCACACGACGTCCAGAGCACAGAACATCAAGAACACAGGGCGTCCAGAACATAGAACATTCAGAACACAGAACATCCAGAACACATAATGCCGAGACACAGAACATCCAGAACACAGAACGTCCAGACACAGAATGTTCAGAACACAGGGCATCCAGAACACAGAACGTCCAGAACACAGAATGTTGAAAATACAGAATGTCCAGAACACAGAACATCCAGAACACAGAACGTCCAGAACACAGAACATCCAGAACACAGAATGTTGAAAATACAGAATGTCCAGAACACAGGACGTACAGAACACAGAACATCCAGAACACAGAACGTCCAGACACAGAATGTTCAGAACACAGAACGTCCAGAACACAGGGCATCCAGAACACAGAACATCCAGAACATCCAGAACACAGAATGTTGAAAACACAGAATGTCCAGAACACAAAACATTCAGAATACAGCATGTTCAGAACACAGAACGTCCAGAACACAGGACGTACAGAACACAGGACGTACAGAACACAGGACGTCCAGAACACAGAACGTTCAGAATACAGCATGTTCAGAACACAGAACGTCCAGAACACAGGACGTACAGAACACAGGACGTCCAGAACACAGAACGTTCAGAATACAGCATGTTCAGAACACAGAACGTCCAGAACACAGGGCGTACAGAACACAGAACATGCAGAACACAGAACGTCCAGAATACAGAACGTTCAGAAAAAATAACATGCAGAACACATAACATCCAGAAACCAAAACATCCAGAACACAGAACGTCAAGACACAGAGCATCAAGAACACAGAACGTCCAGAACACAGAACGTCCAGAACACAGAACGTCCAGAACACAGAACGTCCAGAACACAGAACGTCCAGAACACAGAACGTCCAGAACACAGAACGTCCAGAACACAGTAGCTTGAAATAAAAACTAAGAACATCAGGCCTTTGTGAGCAGCTGCTCTGGCTCCTGTTTCATATCAGCCCAATTCAAAATGTTATTGTGTTAAAATGTTTAACTTTATGGGTTCAGTCTCTGTGGTCCAGTCTCTGTGGTTCAGTCTCTGTGGTCCAGTCTCTGTGGTTCAGTCTCTGTGGTTCAGTCTCTGTGGTCCAGTCTCTGTGGTTCAGTCTCTGTGGTCCAGTCTCTGTGGTTCAGTCTCTGTGGTTCAGTCTCTGTGGTCCAGTCTCTGTGGTTCAGTCTCTGTGGTTCAGTCTCTGTGGTTCAGTCTCTGTGGTTCAGTCTCTGTGGTTCAGTCTCTGTGGTTCAGTCTCTGTGGTTCAGTCTCTGTGGTCAGTCTCTGTGGTCCAGTCTCTGTGGTTCAGTCTCTGTGGTTCAGTCTCTGTGGTTCAGTCTCTGTGGTCCAGTCTCTGTGGTTCAGTCTCTGTGGTCCAGTCTCTGTGGTTCAGTCTCTGTGGTCCAGTCTCTGTGGTTCAGTCTCTGTGGTTCAGTCTCTGTGGTTCAGTCTCTGTGGTTCAGTCTCTGTGGTCCAGTCTCTGTGGTCCAGTCTCTGTGGTTCAGTTTTCTCTCTGTGGACAAAGGAATGACAGAAACACACAGGAACAGACCTGGGACTGGTGAGTATTTCCAGTGTTAGAGGTGAATCTCTCATGTGTACTGTACACACTATTGTACACACAGTACTGTACACACTATTGTACACACAGTACTGTACACACTATTGTACACATAGTACTGTACACACAGTACTGTACACACAGTACTGTAGGCACTACTGTACACACAATACTGTACATACAGTACTATAGACACTACTGTACACACAGTACTGTACACTTGTACTGTACACAGAGTACTGTACACATGTACTTTACACACTACTGTACACACATGTACTTTACACACTACTGTACACACAGTACTGTACACAAGTACTGTACACATGTACACTTGTACTGTACACATGTACCGTATACACTACTGTACACACAGTACTGTACACACAGTACTGCACACATGTACTGCACACACAGTACTGTACAGATGTAGTGTACACATGTACTGTACACACAGTACTGTACACACAGTACTGTACACATGTACTGTACACACATGTACTGTACACACAGTGCTGTACACATGTACTGTACACACAGTACTGTACACATGTACTGTACAAACTACTTTACACACAGCACTGTACACATGTACTAGACACATGTACTGTACACATGTACTGTACACACAGTACTGTACACATGTACTGTACACACTACGTACACACAGTACTGTACACATGTACTAGACACATGTACTGTACACATGTACTTTACACACAGTACTGCACACACTACTGTACACACTACTGTACACAAAGTAATGTACACATGTACTATATAGACAGTACTGTACACATGTACTGTGCACACAATACTGTACACATGTATTGTACACATGTACTGTACACACAGAACAGCACACATGTACTGTACACACAGTACTTTAAACATGTACTGTTCAAATGTACTGTACACCTGTACTGTACACATATACTGTACACATGTACTGTACACACTACTGTACACACAGTACTGTACACACTACTGTACACAC
>JAIEZT010000100.1:50000-60000 GCA_019594935.1 Periophthalmus modestus | reverse complement strand
CCCATACTCCCAGAGCACCCCCAAAGGGACACCACGAGGGACACGGTCGAATGCCTTCTCCAGATCCACAAAACACATGTGGACCGGTTGGACAAACTCCCATGAACCCTCGAGCACCCGATGGAGAGTATAGAGCTGGTCCAGTGTTCCACGACTGGGACGAAAACCACACTGCTCCTCCTGGATCCGAGGTTCGACTATCGGCCGGACTCTCCTCTCCAGTAGCCTAGAATAGACCTTACCGGAAAGGCTGAGGAGTGTGATTCCCCTGTAGTTGGAACACACACCTGCGGGTCCCCCTTTTTATACAGAGGGACCACCACCCCGGTCTGCCAGTCCAGAGGCACTGTCCCCGACCGCCACGCGATGTTGTAGAGACGTGTCAGCCAAGACAGCCCCACAACATCCAGAGACTTAAGGTACTCGGGACGGATCTCATCAACGCCCAGAGCCTTGCCACCGAGGAGCTTGCCAACCACCTCAGTGACTTCGCCCAGGGTGATGGACGAGTCCGCCTCCGGGTCCCCAGTCTCTGTTTCCTCCTCGGAAGACGTGACAGTGGGATTGAGGAGATCCTCAAAGTATTCCTTCCACCGTCCGACAACATCCCCAGTCGAGGTCAGCAGCTCTCCACCCGCACTGTAAACAGTGTTGGTGAAGCACTGCTTCCCCCTCCTGAGGCACCGGACGGTTTGCCAGAATTTCTTTGAGGCCGTCCGATAGTCCTCCTCCATGGCCTCCCCGAAGCCCTCCCAACCCCGAGTTTTTGCCTCCACGACAGCACGAGCCGCGGCACGCTTGGCCCGCCGGTACCCGTCAGCTGCCTCAGGAATCCCACAAGCCAACAAGGCTCGATAGGACTCCTTCTTCAGCCTGACGGCATCCCTTACTTCGGTGTCCACCACCAGGTTCGGGGGTTGCCGCCGCGACAAGCACCGCAGACCTTACGACCACAGCTACGAGCAGCCGCATCAACAATGGAGGTGGAGAACATGGCCCACTCGGAGTCCATGTCCCCAGCCTCCCCCGGGATCAGAGAGAAGCTCTCCCGGAGGTGCGAATTGAAGACCTCCCTGACAGAAGGCGCCGCCAGACGTTCCCAACAGACCCTCACGATACACTTGGGCCTGCCAGGTCTGTCCGGCTTCCTCCTCCGCCAGCGGATCCAGCTCACAACCAGGTGGTGATCAGTTGACAGCTCTGCCCCTCTCTTCACCCGAGTGTCCAAAACACAGAAGTCCAATAACAAAACACCGCTCGGGTTCAGATCAGGGAGGCCGTTCTTCCCAATCACGCCCCTCCAGGTGTCACTGTCGTTACCCACATGGGCGTTGAAGTCCCCCAGGAAAACAATGGAGTCCCCGGTGCGTGTACTGTCTAGTACCCCCCCCCCCAGGGACTCCAAGAAGGCCGGGTACTCTGCACTGCTGCCACAACAGTGAGCGATCTGTCCCCGACCCGAAGGCGCAGGGACGCGACCCTCTCGTTCACTGGGGTGAACTCCAACACGTGACGGCTGAGCTGTGGGACAATAAGCCCACACCAGCTCGCCGCGGCTCCCCGCGGGCAATGCCAGAGAAATGGAGAGTCCAGCCCCTCTCAAGGAGTTGGGTTCCAGAGCCCAAACTGTGCGTGGAGGCGAGGCCGACTATATCTAGTCGGTAACGCTCAACCTCCCGCACAAGCTCAGGCTCCTCCCCCCCAGCGAGGTGACATTCCATGTCCCCAGAGCTAGTCTCCATGTCCGGAGATCCGGTCGTCGGGGCCCCCGCCGTCGACTGCCACCTGGATCACTCTGCACCGGCCCCTTATGAGTCCTCCCGCGGGTGGTGGGTCCACGTGAGGACGGCCACACGTCGCTCCTTTGGGCTGAGCCCGGCCGGGCCCTGTCGGGCACCCACCCCAGGCCTGGCTCCAGGGTGGGGCCCCGGTGACGCCGGGCAACGTAACTGGCCGTGATTTTTCTGTCTTCATAAAGGGCTTCTGTATGAGTGTGTACATGTGTGTGTGTGTGTGTGTATATGTATGTGTGTACATGTTTGTATGAGTGTGTACATGTATGTGTGTGTACATGTATGTATGTGTGTGTGTATATGTATGTGTACATGTGTGTGTACATGTATGTGTGTGTGTGTATATGTGTGTGTGTGTGTGTACATGTATGTGTGTGTACATGTATGTGTGTGTACATGTATGTGTGTGTGTGTACATGTATGTGTGTGTACATGTATGTGTGTGTGTGTACATGTATGTTTGTGTGTGTGTGTGTACATGTGTGTGTGTACATGTATGTTTCTGTGTGTACATGTATATGTGTACATGTATGTGTGTGTGTACATGTGTGTGTGTACATGTATGTGTGTGTGTGTACATGTATATGTGTACATGTATATGTGTACATGTATGTGTGTGTGT
This sequence comes from Periophthalmus modestus, assembly GCA_019594935.1. Taxonomy (NCBI): domain Eukaryota; kingdom Metazoa; phylum Chordata; class Actinopteri; order Gobiiformes; family Gobiidae; genus Periophthalmus; species Periophthalmus modestus. The sequence continues at coordinate 57,585 of JAIEZT010000100.1, read as the reverse complement.
GTGTACATGTATATGTGTACATGTATGTGTGTGTGTGTACATGTATATGTGTACATGTATGTGTGTGTACATGTATGTATGTGTGTACATTTATGTTTGTTTGTGTACATGTATGTGTGTACATGTATGTATGAGTGTGTACATGTATGTGTGTACATGTATGTGTGTGTGTGTGTGTGTACATGTATGTGTGTGTACATGTATGTATGTGTGTGTACATGTATGTGTGTGTGTACATGTATGTGTGTGTACATGTATGTGTGTGTGTACATGTATGTGTGTGTACATGTATGTATGTGTGTGTACATGTATGTGTGTGTGTGTGTGTGTGTACATGTATGTGTGTGTACATGTATGTTTGTGTACATGTATGTATGTGTGTGTACATGTATGTGTGTGTACATGTATGTGTGTGTACATGTATGTGTGTGTACATGTATGTGTGTGTGTACATGTATGTGTGTGTGTGTGTGTGTGTACATGTATGTGTGTGTGTGTACATGTATGTGTGTGTGTGTACATGTATGTGTGTGTGTGTGTGTGTGTGTACATGTATGTGTGTGTACATGTATGTGTGTGTACATGTATACATGTATGTGTGTGTGTGTGTGTACATGTATGTGTGTGTGTGTACATGTATGTGTGTGTACATGTATGTGTGTGTGTGTGTGTGTGTGTTGTGTGTGTGTACATGTATGTGTGTGTACATGTATGTACGGGTACATGTATGCGTGTGTATAGGTGCATGTGTGTGCATGTGTTCACACAGGGTTTCATTCAAATGTTTGTCTGTGATTATCTTTCACCGTTAAACTAAACCAGGGCCAAGTCATGTTTAATATGACGAAGTGAGGGACTGAGTCAGGTTCAAACTAGCAAAATCAGGACTAAATCAGGACTAAACCAGGGCTTATTTCATAACAAAACTGGACCTGGTTCTGGCTCTGACTCTGGACCTGGCTCTGGCTCTGGACCTGGCTCTGGACCTGGTTGTGGACCTGGTTCTGGCTCTGACTCTGGACCTGGCTCTGGACCTGGACCTGGCTCTGGACCTGGCTCTGACTCTGACTCTGGACCTGGCTCTGGACCTGACTCTGGACCTGACTCTGGACCTGGCTCTGGACCTGGCTCTGGACCTGGCTCTGGACCTTCTGGCCTGGCTCTGACTCTGACTCTGGACCTGGCTCTGGCTCTGGACTTGGCTTTGGCTCTGGACCTGGTTGTGGACCTGGTTCTGGCTCTGACTCTGGACTGGCTCTGGACCTGGTTGTGGACCTGGTTCTGGCCCTGACTCTGGACTCGGTTCTGGACCTGGTTCTGGCTCTGACTCTGGACCTGGCTCTGGCTCTGGACCTGGCTCTGGACCTGGTTGTGGACCTGGTTCTTGCCCTGACTCTGGACTCGGTTCTGGGCTCTGACTGGTTCTGGCTCTGACTCTGGCCTGGCTCTGACTCTGACTCTGGACCTGGTTCTGGCTCTGACTCTGGACCTGGCTCTGGACCTGGTTGTGGACCTGGTTCTGGCCCTGACTCTGGACTCGGTTCTGGCTTTGGCTCTGGACCTGGTTCTGGCTCTGACTCTGGACCTGGCTCTGACTCTGACTCTGGACCTGGTTCTGGCTCTGACTCTGGACCTGGCTCTGGACCTGGTTGTGGACCTGGTTCTGCCCCTGACTCTGGACCTGGTTCTGGCCCTGACTCTGGACTCGGTTCTGGCTCTGGCTCTGGCTCTGGACCTGGCTCTGGACCTGGTTCTGGCCCTGACTCTGGACTCGGTTCTGGCCCTGACTCTGGACCTGGCTCTGGACCTGGTTCTGGCTCTGGACTCGGTTCTGGCCCTGGTTCTGGCTCTGACTCTGGCCCTGGCTCTGCCCCCCCCCCGCTGCAGCTGACGATCACATAACACGTCCGCCGCGCTCACACCCATCCCCATCTTTATCTCTACTCCATCTCCCTATCTCCACATCTATTGGGTACACCTGTAACCTAGCAACAGAGCTGAGACGGGACCCTCCCCTCACCTGCTCCCCGCGCCGCTGACTGCTCCGTGTGACGGCCAATGAGATCGCATCTGCTGAAGAGGCATAAGCCAATCACACGCTGGATTTAATTGGGTGTTGGCCTGTGCTCTCCACCCTTCTGACCCCCCCACAGGCTGCGGCGCAGGTCCCGGAGGTGCCCCCGATCAGAACAGGGGCTGTGGATTATTTAAGCAGCTTTTAATAGAAGGAAAAGGGAAAAACACAGTCACCTCATGGCACCGTGTGTTACTACGGCTGGTAAAACAATTATACAAGACAGAGATTATCAAACTTTTCATCGTTTCCACTCAGACTCGTCCTTTCTACCTCAGACTTTTCTGTCTTAGACCAAAAACAAAACCAGGGCGGAGCGTTTGAAGAAGGAAACAAGCCGAAGTCAGAAACACATAAAGATTTATAAATCTACTAAAATGAACAGTTTACACGTCATTCCTGCACTGGGAAACTGAATAAAAAATATATAAGATAAAAACTACGTCTCCTTCAATTAAAATAATTTAATATTTTACATCATAAAAAAAAAAAAAAAAAACTCCTTCAGTGATTGAGTCTAGTGTGTCTAGTACAGAGTATATACAGTATATAGAGTGTAGTGTATATATTATATATAGAGTATAAGCAGTATAGTATACATAGTGTATATAGAGTATATACTGTAGTATATAAGGTGTATATAGAGTACAGTGTGTACAGTGTATATAGTATATACAGTGTATATAGTGTAGTACATATAGTGTATACACTATAGTATATATAGTGTATTTACACCTTTAGTTTCGTTCTCACACCCTCATCTCTTTCCCTCTCGTCTCTTTCCCTCTGGTCTCTTTCCCTCTCGTCTCTTTACCTCTCGTCTCTTTCCCTCTCGTCTCTTTACCTCTCGTCTCTTTACCTCTCGTCTCTTTACCTGTCGTCTCTTCTTTACTCTATCTCTCGTCTCTTTACCTCTCGTCTCTCTTTAAACTCTCGTCTCTTTTACCTCTCGTCTCTTTACCTCTCGTCTCTTATTACCTCTCGTCTCTTTACCTCTCGTCTCTTTACCTCTCGTCTCTCTTTACCTCTCTCGTCTCTTTACCTCTCGTCTCTTTACCTCTCGTCTCTTTACCTCTCGTCTTTACCTCTCGTCTCTTTACCTCTCGTCTCTTTACCCTCTCGTCTCTTTACCTCTCGTCTCTTTCCCTCTCGTCTCTTTCCCTCTCGTCTCTTTCCCTCTCGTCTCTTTCCCTCTCGTCTCTATCCCTCTCTCGTCTCTTTACCTCTCGTCTCTTTCCCTCTCGTCTCTTTCCCTCTCGTCTCTTTCCCTTCGTCTCTTTCCTTCGCTCTTACCTCGTCTCTTTCCCTCTGTCTCTTTCTTCTCCACTCTCGTCTCTATCTCCTCGTCTCTTTCCCTCTCGTCTCTTTCCCCTCTCGTCTCTTTCCCTCTCGTCTCTTTACTCTCGTCTCTTTACCCTCTCTTTACCTCTCGTCTCTAACTCTCGTCTCTTTACCTCTCGTCTCTTTACCTCTCGTCTTTACCTCTCGTCTCTTTACATACCTCTCGTCTCTTTACCTCTCGTCTCTTTAACCTTTAGTCTCTTTCCCTCTCGTCTCTTTACTCTCGTCTCTTTTTACCTCTCGTCTCTTTACCCTTTCGTCTCTTTCTCTCGTCTCTTTCCCTCTCGTCTCTTTCCCTCTCGTCTCTTTAACCTCTCGTCTCTTTCCCTCTCTCTTTCCCTCTCGTCTCTTTCTCTCGTCTCTTTCCCTCTCGTCTCTTTCCCTCTCGTCTCTTTCCCTCTCGTCTCTTTACCTCTCGTCTCTTTACCTCTCGTCTCTATCTCTCGTCTCTTTCCCTCTCGTCTCTTTCCCTCTCGTCTCTTTACCTCTCGTCTCTTTCCCCCTCTCTCTCTCTTTTACCTCTCGTCTCTTTCCCTCTCGTCTCTTTCCTCTCTCTTTCCCCTCGTCTCTTTACCCTCTCGTCTCTTTCCCTCTCGTCTCTTTACCTCTCGTCTCTTTCCCTCTCGTCTCTTTCCCTCTCGTCTCTTTCCCTCTCGTCTCTTTACCTCTCGTCTCTTTCCCTCTCGTCTCTTTCCCTCTCGTCTCTTTACGTCTCGTCTCTCGTCTCTTTCCCTCTCGTCTCTTTCCCCTCTCGTCTCTTTCCCTCTCGTCTCTTTACCCCTCTCGTCTCTTTACCTCTCGTCTCTTTATGTCGCTCTCAGCAGCTCCAGACTCTACAGTGATACAAGCTCCGCCCCTCGCTGTAGCTGGAGGCGGAGTCATGTGTGGAGACGGCTGCATGTGCCTGGGATGCACTTTGGAAATACATTTACTTTCTCACCACACATTTTCATGTGTAGAATGTTCCACAGTATGGCATTAAGCTGACAAATCTATGTCCACGTAAGCAAAGCAGGTGACGGCACCAGGTCAAGTTACAGGTCAGATCTGTGGAGAGGCAACTCTGCACAAAAGTAAGAAATAGGAAAACTCCTTTGATGAAATGAATTCTATATAGATGCATTTAATGCCATACTGTGAAACATTCCAGAAAAAGCAAGAACATCTCCATGGAAACGACCTCAAACACGTGAGGCGATTCTTCGTGTTCTCATCAGTAAAGAGACAGATTCACATTTTTGTGACATATTCTGTTGCCAGAACAGAAGCAGCCAAACTCCACTTGACGTTTTTGTTTCAAGTTCAAATATTTGTTCAAAACTGGGTCAAAACCTAAACTTAAAAAGTCTGGATCAGGACGAGGGGGCATCAGGTCTTCAGTTTGTTTGTGATATTACGGTATTCTGCAAAAGAAAACTATCTTTTGTTTGATGCGTTTCATTTGAGCCACAGCTTAAGTAAATGTCAATAAGCACGAGCTAACAGAGCTAGCATCCCCAGTCCCAGCGTGTGCTGCAGGGAGCTTCTGAGGTGAGCGCAGACAGGCCCGGCTCCGCTGACGTCAGACTCAAACGCCTGGAACGCTTCACAGATGTTCCACTTCCAGGAAACGTCTGCCTTTCATTAGTTCCATGTTGTGAAGTAATCCAGAAACTATCAGTCTATTAAACATGTTTATATGTTTAACCGAAACCGCTCCGTGTCGCTGGTGTGGTCTTGGAGAAGTATTTAAGGCTCTAAAGCAACGGGAACGTTCACCAGCTCTTTATTACTTTAGCAGGACGGCGTGAGCTTATGTAACGTGACCGTGGTTCAATTACATCACAGTCTATCAAAACAGGAAGAACAAGTGTGTCAGAAGAAGGTCAAACTTGGTACATTTGTGCGGTATTTTTTTTTTTTTAAATATTGAAACTGAAGCATCCACATTTTGTCAGCGTAAAACGGCTGAAGCACAGCACAGTCCAGCAGGCAGCAGAAAAGTTCCACAGTGCACCTTTAATCCTCCATCTGTGTTTTCTATTGTATGTTAAATGTCTTTTTTTAATCCATCAGAGGTATTAAAATCTGTGTCAATTACAACCTGAAATCCCTCATTCTATGACTTTTTTTAAAGATAGATTAAGATTACAAAGGGAAAGAATACGAAACCACTGCGAGCCCTGAGGTCCTCGGCAGAGCCTGGAAACGGCTTTATTCTCAGTAATTGATTTGAGTAACGCACTGCCAACAGAGGGCGACGCTGAGGAGTCTGAAGTCTTTTTGAGGAGGCAGTGGGCAGTGAGGTCGGCGAGGTCTGTCTGGTGGTGGGCAGAACGGAGCGAGCCGCAGCGTCAGGGGGGAGCAGGCAGAATGTGTGTGGGAGAGAAGCTCGACAGAAACTAGGGCCGACAGGAGGAGCGGCTCCTGCCCAGAGACGCTCTTGCATAAGTGCAGGTGTCGGCACGTGGTGGCAGGTGTCGGCAGGTGTCGGCAGGAGCCCAGGTGTCGGCAGGAGCCGGCAGGTGTCGGCAGGAGCCGGCAGGTGTCGGCAGGTGCAGCAAGTGCACGGGTGGTGTCGGCAGTGTCGGCAGGTGGGCAGCCGGCAGGTGTCGGCAGGTGTCGGCAGGTGCACGGGTGGTAATGTGAAGTGCTTCGGCAGCCGTGTGGGTTTGCATGCGCGGCTCCCTCATTACCAACGGTTTCCTGCAGTCCGGCGATAATGAGGAGGTGGTGATCAAGGTCAAAGCTAGGCCACTGCACACGCTCCGTACACTCGCCGGATTCATCGAGGCGCCGTTTGTACCCGAGGAACGAGGAGAAAAACTGTGGGGGAAGGGGCGGAGCTACAGGATAAGAGCGGTTTCGTAAGAGGCGTGTGGGTGTGATGTTAAATCCCCAAGACAGACGAGAGAGAGACCTAGGTATGCGGCAGGTACAGGGAAAAAGACATGATGAGGAGGTGAAGAGGAGGTGTACAGGAGGAAGAGGAGGGATTAGGCAGGTACAGGGAAAAAGACATGATGAGGAGGTGAGGAGGAAGCGGAGGGATGAGGAGGTGTAGAGGAGGGATGAGGGGATGTAGAAGAGGAGAAGAGAGGAGGGATGAGGAGGTATAGAGGAGGAAAAGGACAGGAGGTATGAGGAGGAGGTGTACAAGAGGGAGAGGAGGAAAAGGGAGGTGAGGGAGGAGTAATAAATAAAAAAACCTCCATCCTCTCCCTCAAGGCCAGACTGACACGGCTACAGTGAGATAATGTCATAGCAACAGGAAGAAGAGGAGGAGGACGAGTGCGGCAGAAAAACAGAAGGAGAGAGGAGAACAGGTAAAAGAGGAGGAGAGAGGAAGAGGAGGAGAGGAGGTGGAAAGGAGACAGGGAGAGGAAAGGAAAGGAGGAGAAGAGGAGTCAGCTGGGTGTGGCAGGAACACTGGAGGAGTGAGGGGTCCAGGTACAAAAGGAGAGGAGGAGATGAGGAGAGGACAAGTGAAAGGAGAGGAGAGGAGGAGGAGAGAGGGGGAGGAGCAGAGTAGGAGAGGAGGAAAGGAGTAGAGGAGGAGAGGAGGAGGATGAGTGAAAGAGAGTGAGGAGGAGAGGAGAGAGGAGGAGAAAGAAGAGGGAGGAGAGGACGAGTGAAAGAAGAGAGGAGAGGAGAGGAGAGACGAGCGAAAGGAGAGGAGGAGAGGAGGAGAGGAGAGGATGAGTGAAAGAAGAGGAGGAGAGGAGGAGAGGATGAGTGAAAGAAGAGGAGGAGAGGACGAGTGAAAGAAGAGGAGGAGAGGAGAGGACGAGTGAAAGAAGAGGAGGAGAGGAGAGGATGAGCGAAAGGAGAGGAGGAGAGGAGGAGAGGAGAGGATGAGTGAAAAGAGAGGAGGAGAGAGGGAGAGGAGGAGAGGAGGAGACAGGGAGCGGAGAGGAGAGGGAGAGCAGGAGAGGAGGAAAGGAGAGGGGGAGGAGAGAAGGACAGAGGGAAAGGGGCAGAAGAAGGAGGGATTAAAGAGATGCAGTGAAGGACAGATGTGTGTAAAGCCAGAGGAAGACTCAGCACTGAAACCCGCGTCTGAAGCTGATTGGTTGTTTAACACACGCCTGAAGCTGATTGGTTGTTTAAAACACGCCTGAAGCTGATTGGTTGTTTAACACACGCCTGAAGCTGATTGGCTGTTTAAAACACGCCTGAAGCTGATTGGTT
>JAIEZT010000100.1:30000-45000 GCA_019594935.1 Periophthalmus modestus | reverse complement strand
CGCCTGCCGGACCCCGGCCCGGCCGGGACCCCGCAGGTGCTCAGGTACCTTGTTTCTCTGGTTCCCACTAGTGTGAGGAAAACGATCCCGTTTCCTTAATAAAATACATCATAGATCGCAGTGTTTTTCAGTGGGGAGTGTAGAATGGAGGGCACCCAGAGGACCACAGTAAAGGCATTCATGAAACAGCGGCGCTGTATTTAACCGGTTGTCATGGCACCGCAGAGGTCAGGGGTCAGGGATATGTGTGGTTTTGCAGTTTAGCGAGTCCCACCCTTTATGTTAGGCACACTGGCATCAGCGTATTTGAATAAGAAAAACTATTCCTTCTGAAAATCGTCTTCCACAGAGACTGTCTATTGCTTTAAGTCTTGTAAAACAAGTCTTTTAAACTCAAAGAGACAAAAAATAAATAAATAAAATAAACGTGGTATTTGAAACATAAACTGTCTCGGGAAAATATATTAGGAAATAATATATTTATAAGAACATTAGATTCATATTTACACAAACATCTGCTCCATACTCCATGCTACATACTACATGATACATACTACATACTACATACTACATGCTACATACTACATACAGTAGTAAGTGTGTAGTAATTATTTAACGTTTTTCTTTACTTCATAATTCCATATTTCTTACATTATATATTTGATGTTTTCTGTGTGTTTATAAAATGAATAAAGTAGTAAAAATTAAGAGGAGAAATCACTGAGGAGTCCAGACTTTTGGCTGGTTGTGTTCGTTTGCACGTTTTGTTTGACCTGACCTGAACCACAGTGCGTGGTTAGCATCATATTGTTTAGACATTTTGTTTAGAGCAAGAATGTAAAGCATGTCTGTACTTCTGCAGAAAACTATTAGCATTAGCATAGTTAAGATGCCATTGCTAACGAGCTCGTCTCCCTCTCTCCGTCTCAGACAGATTTTCCACTTTAAATACGGCACATGAACGAACAGAGTCACCGAGAAAAAACCCTGACAATAAACTCAAATACTGAGAGTTCAAGAATGAGACAGTAAAACAGGAGTGAGACAGGAGTGAGACAGTAAGACAGGAGTAAGACAGGAGTGAGACTGTAAGACAGGGGTGAGACAGTAAGACAGGAGTGAGACAGTAAGACAGGAGTGAGACAGGAGTGAGACAGTAAGACAGGAGTAAGACAGGAGTGAGACAGTAAGACAGGAGTGAGACAGTAAGACAGGAGTGAGACAGGAGTCAGACAGTAAGACAGGAGTAAGACAGGAGTGAGACAGTAAGACAGGAGTGAGACAGTAAGACAGGAGTGAGACAGGAGTGAGACAGTAAGACAGGAGTAAAGACAGGAGTGAGACAGTAAGACAGGAGTGAGACAGTAAGACAGGAGTGAGACAGGAGTGAGACAGTAAGACAGGAGTAAGACAGGAGTGAGACTGTAAGACAGTGAGTGAGACAGTAAGACAGGAGTGAGACAGTAAAGACAGACAGTAAGACAGGAGTGAGACAGGAGTGAGACAGGAGTGAGACACAGTGAGACAGTGAGACAGAAAGACAGGAGTGAAGACAGGAGTGAGAGAGAGTAGACAGGAGTGAGACAGTAAGACAGGAGTAAGATAGGAGGGAGTGAGACAGTAAGACAGGAGTGAGACAGTAAGACAGGAGTAGAGACAGAAGACAGTAAGACAGGAGTGAGACAGTAAGACAGTGAGTGAGACAGGAGTGAGACAGTAGTAAGACAGGAGTGAGACAGTAAGACAGGAGTGAGACAGAAGTGAGACAGTAAGACAGGAGTGAGACAGGATGTGAGACAGTAAGACAGGAGTGAGACAGTAAGAAATCCAGGCTCAAAACGGTTCTGTTTATCTGTGCATATGACTGAAAGGGTTTTATTTTTTATTCTGCAGACAGGAAGGTTTTAATGTTTTAATGTAAAGACAGATGATGATTATTTGTGATTATTCATGTTTGATTTGTGACAGTTTACATGTCTTTCTTATTCTGTAAAGCACTTTGAATTACCTTGTGTACAGGAGTGCTATACAAACGGTAAACTTGCCTTGCCTTGACAGTAAGACAGGAGTGAGAGACAGGAGTGAGACAGGAGTGAGACAGTAAGACAGGAGTAAGACAGGAGTGAGACAGTAAGACAGGAGTGAGACAGTAAGACAGGAGTGAGACAGGAGTGAGACAGTAAGACAGGAGTAAGACAGGAGTGAGTGAGACAGTAGTGAGACAGGAGTGAGACAGTAAGACAGGAGTGAGACAGGAGTCAGACAGTAAGACAGGAGTAAGACAGGAGTGAGACTGTAAGACAGGTGAGACAGTAAGACAGGAGTGAGACAGTAAGACAGGAGTAAGACGAGTGAGACAGGAGTGAGACAGAAAGACAGGAGTAAGACAGGAGTGAGACAGTAAGACAAGAGTGAGACAGTAAGACAGGGGTGAGACAGGAGTGAGAGAGTAAGACAGGAGTGAGACAGGAGTGAGACAGTAAGACAGGAGTAAGACAGGAGTGAGACAGTAAGACAGGAGTGAGACAGTAAGACAAGAGTAAGACAGTAAGACAGGAGTAAGACAGGAGTGAGACAGGAGTGAGACAGTAAGACAGGAGTGAGACAGTAAGACAGGAGTGAGACAGGAGTCAGACAGGAGTGAGACAGGAGTGAGACAGGAGTGAGACAGGAAGACAGGAGTGAGACAGTGAGACAGGAGTGAGACAGTAAGACAGGAGTGAGACAGTAATACAGGAGTAAGACAGGAGTGAGACAGTAAGACAGGAGTGAGACAGTAAGACAGGGGTGAGACAGGAGTGAGACAGTAAGACAGGGGTGAGACAGTAAGACAGGATTGAGACAGGAGTGAGACAGTAAGACAGAAGTAAGACAGGAGTGAGACAGTAAGACAGGAGTAGGACAGGAGTGAGACAGTAAGACAGGAGTAAGATAGGAGTGAGACAGTAAGACAGGAGTGAGGCAGGAGTGAGACAGTGAGACAGGAGTGAGACAGTAAGACAGGAGTGAGACGGTAAGACAGGAGTAAGATAGAAGTGACACAGTAAGACAGGAGTGAGACAGTAAGACAGGAGTAAGACAGTAAGACACGGGTGAGAAAGTAAGACAGAACTAAGACAGGAGTGCGACAGTAAGACAGGAGTGAGACAATAAGACAGGAGTAAGACAGTAAGACAGGAGTGAGACAGTAAGACAGGAGTAAGACAGGAGTGAGACAGTAAGACAGGAGTAAGATAGGAGTGAGACAGTAAGACGGGAGTGAGACAGTAAGACAGGAGTGAGACAGGAATGAGGGAGCAATGATATAATAGTGAGACAGGCGCGAGATAGGAGTTAGGGAGGAGTGAGACAGAAATGAGAGAGGAGTGAGACAGGAGTAAGACAGGCTACACAACGCTGCCAAATCCTACACGTATGATCAGCAGATCGGTATTAGATCATCTCTCGTGAGTACAGGGGATTGGTGAAAATGAGGAGTGTCAAAGTAATGGTGTGTTGAATGTAGAATATGAATTACTCAGAACAACTTCTCACTGATTCTAAAGACAAATCTGAGTGGTTAAATGAGAGGAAACAATGAAAACACAGCTAAATGTAATTAAACATTTATTTTGTTTAAAAGGTTCCATTTAAAGCACTGTAAACAGTAACACCACATGAGAACCCATGTGGTGTACTACACACTGTCTCACTCCTGTCTCACTCCTGTCTTACCCCATCTCACTCCTGTTTTACCCATCTCATTTCTGTCTTACTCTTGTCTCATTCCTGTTTTACCTGTCTCACTCTTGCCTCACCCATCTCACTCCTGTTTCACCCAGTCTCACTCCTGACTTACACCCGTCTCACTCTTGTCTCACTCCTGTTTTATTCGTCTCACTCCTGACTTACACCTGTCTCACTCTTGTCTCACTCCTGTCTTACCCCATCTCACTCCTGTTTTACTCCTGTCTCACTCCTGTTTTACCCATCTCACTCCTGTCTTACTGTTTTACCTGTCTCACTCTTGCCTCACCCATCTCACTCCTGTTTCACCCCATCTCACTCCTGACTTACACCTGTCTCACTCCTGTTTTACCATGTCTCACTCCTGTACGCTGTTGCTCTCCTGGTGTTGTAGTAAGTTCACAGAAAGTGCTAGCTGAAGCATATTGCTAATGTCCTGATGAAGGCTTCTCGAGCCGAGCTGCAGACAGACAGTGCGTGCTCGACAGACGACTGAACATCGCTGGCCTCAACCTCAACCCTCTCAGGGAAGGCCTCAGATAACACGGATTACCCACGGCTCGGAGCCGGCGTGTGGGATTAAACACACTCGTCTAAATAACCTCTGCACTGCTCAGTGGTACAACACGTCTAACGCACCCAGAGTGTGAGGGACACTGGTGTATGCAGAACAGATACTGTATATATAGGTACTGTATATACAGATACTGTATACACAGATACTGTATATACAGATATGTACGGATCAGATATCGGTGTCAAAATATCGGTTCAGCCGATATCCTGTTTGGGCCAAGAAAATGATGAGACTACAGGCCCAGAAAATCTCATAATGTTTGATTTTGTTTTAAACAAAATAAATGCTGTTTTCAGTGTCTGCTCTGGTATCGGTGCTGTTCAGGAGACAAAATACCTGATGTATTTTGTCTCCTTTATCCCTGTACACGACAAAAGCCACAGAAGAAGTCTACTTCACACATGATCCATGTTTTGTTGCATCAGCACAAAAGACCAAAAGGAGCTGAGCAGAATTAAAGAAACAGTAACATCCAGAGAATTAGATTTAAATGAATTCAAATAATCAATTAAAGTCATTAAGAGCAGTGCATCATTTACATTAGCTCCAAATGCTAATTTATGTGGCCTATAGATTATCCTATTATACACAGCTATTAGTTAACACAGGGCTATTAGCTAACAAAGAACTAACACAGGGCTAACACAGGGCTAACACAGGGCTAACCAGGGCTGGTGGAGCTGAGGGTGGAGCAGAGGGCTTCAGTGTTACTGTGGATGTAGAATAGAGTTGATGAAGCATCATTAAGTGCCCATAAATCACACAGCGACCTGTCCCGGTTCTACATCGACAGGAGACACGGTCTGAGGTTTACCCCTGGGCTTTAGGTCCATGGGCACAGAGGGGCGGGGCAGATGAGCAGAGGGGCGGGGCAGATCTGCAGAGGGGCGGGGCAGATGAGCAGAGGGGCGGGGCAGATGAGTAGAGGGTTGGGGCAGATTAAGAGGGGCGGGGCAGATGAGCAGAGGGGTGGGCAGATGAGCAGAGGGGTGGAGCAGATTAAGAGGGGCGGGGCAGATGAGCAGAGGGGCGGGGCAGATGAGCAGAGGGGTGGGGCAGATTAAGAGGGGCGGGGCAGATGAGCAGAGGGGCGGGGCAGATGAACAGAGGGGCGGGTAAACGTCACTGATGGTGGGAACAATAATAATGTACAGGCTACAGTATTTACCATGGAAACACACGTTAGTATTTATTATAATTGATGTATTTGTTATATTTTACATTTATTTATTGGGGGCAAAAGAGTGAACAGCGGGAGGGCGAGTCACGAGTCTGCAGTAAACAGATGCACAACTAAAAATATTTGTACATATTTTAGTGTCTGCAGTGTGGTGTGTGCATCGTTTAAACACAGTTTGATGTTTTGTGTCATGTCCCTGTCCCGTCCCACTCCCCGTGTGCCTCCTCCGGTCTCTCACACACAGACGCCCCGGCTCCGCCCCCCGAGTCGGCTGCCGCATATCCAACATCACAAAGGTTATCAGCGGTCGCCATGGGATACCACAGAGGGGCGTGGATCCGGATTGAAAAGGTGTTTCCTCCATCACTGAAGTGAAGATTGAAGGGTGAGATTTAGGGCGGAGCTGAGATTACATAATACTGTCTTAGTTTTATTCTTGTGATCTTATATTTACCCTAAACCTCTTTAAACTTATCACAAACATTCCAACTGATGATACTATCTCTGCTTCAGAGTTCTTATGTTATGATACTCTGTCCAAACAGTATGTGACCAGATAAATGCAGCGTGTTCTGGCTCCTGTTTCATAGTTTTGTTGAAATGTGGGTCTCTGTGTTTCAGTCTCTGTGGTCCAGTCTCTGTGGTCCAGTCTCTGTGGTCCAGTCTCTGTGGTCCAGTCTCTGTGGTTCAGTCTCTGTGGTCCAGTCTCTGTGGTTCAGTCTCTTCTCTCTGTGGTTCAGTCTCTGTGGTTCAGTCTCTGTGGTTCAGTCTCTTCTCTCTGTGGTCCAGTCTCTGTGTACCAGTCTCTGTGGTCCAGTCTCTGTGGTCCAGTCTCTGTGGTCCAGTCTCTGTTCAGTCTCTGTGGTCTCTGTGGTCAGTCTCTGTGTGGTCCAGTCTCAGTCCAGTCTGTGGTCCAGTCTCTGTTTCAGTCTCTGTCTCTGTGGTCAGTCTCTGTTCAGTCTCTGTGGTCCAGTCTCTGTGGTCCAGTCTCTGTGGTCCAGTCTCTGTGGTCCAGTCTCTGTGGTCCAGTCTCTGTGGTCCAGTCTCTGTTTCAGTCTCTGTTTCAGTCTCTGTGGTTCAGTCTCTGTGGTTCAGTCTCTGTGGTTCAGTCTCTGGTTCCTCTTTATCTGAGGGACTTACTGCAGCTCTACACTCCACCCAGACCCTGAGGTCAGAGGTCAGAGGTCAGAGGTCAGCTCCTGCTGCTGTGCCCAAAGCCTCAGGACCAGAGGAGACGGAGCCTTTTCTGTGGTAGCGCCCAGACTATGGAACAGCGCCCTCTGCCTGTCAGATCCTCACACAGACTTAAACCCTGCTCTTCTCCCTGGTATTTAACACAGGACACGCCGGGGTTTTATTTGTTCCTCAGTATCGTGTTATCTGATTTTTCTTTTTTCAAATTGCTGTAGAAATAAACTTGAATAGAGCTTAAATCCGCTGAAAGCTGAAGTTTTTATGACATAAACAGAAGCAGATCTTTACTTTTGTGCAGCTCAGACTGAATAAAAATCAACTTGGCTTCAATAACATTGTGACCTGAATAGTGACAAGTATCTGGTGCCTAATCCTGCAGTGTACTCCAAAAGAGCCTCACTCTCTCTGTTTCACTCCCTCCTCCTCTCTCTCCTCCTCTCTCTCCTCCTCTCTCCCTCCTCCTCTCACTCCATCCTCCTCTCACTCTCTCCTCCTCTCACTCCCTCCTCCTCTCTCTCCCTCTCCTACTCTCACTCTCTCCTCTCATTCTCTCTCCTCTTCTCACTCCCTCCTCCTCTCACTTCCTCCTCTTCTCACTCCCTCACTCCCTCCTCCTCTCCCTCCTCCTCTCTCTCCTCCTCCTCTCTCTCCTCCACTCTCTCCTCCTCCTCTCACTCTCTCTCCTCCTCTCTCTCTCGCTCCTCCTCTAATAATAATAAAGCCTTACATTTGTAATGCTCTTTATCAAAGCTCTACACTGAGTCATTATTCGTTCACTTCACACTTGGTGATGGTAAACTACTATTGTAGCCACAGCTGCCCTGGGGTAGACTGACAGAAGCGAGGCTGCCAGTTTGCGCCATCGGCCCCTCCGACCACCACCGATCATTCACGCACACACCACTTCCATACTAGGCAATGTGGGTGAAGTGTCTTGCCTAAGGACACAACGACAGAACTTGGTCCGAGCTGGACTCGATCCTCCGACCTTCGGGTTGGGACCAACACTCTAACCACTGAGCCACTGTCGCCCCACTCTCTCCTCTTCTCACTCCCTCCTCCTCTCACTCTCTCCTCCTCTCACTCCCTCCTCCTCTCTCTCCTCTCTCTCTCTCTCTCTCTCTCTCTCAGTCCTCCTCTCACTCTCTCCTCCTCTCACTCTCTCCTCCTCTCTCTCTCTTCCTCTCTCTCTCCTCCTCTCTCTTTCCTCCTCTCTCTTTCCTCCTCTCACTCTCTCCTCCTCTCTCCCACAAGCGTTACTCCTTCAGGTGCTCTTTTCTCTTTTCTCTTTTCTCTGGAGCTCATGGAGCTCTGTGAGCGTCAGTGTTACTAAACTCAAATAATACCATGAGTCTCTGGTTTATTTTGACCTGAAACATCTGGAGTGTGAGATGTTACATAGATGTTGTTCCACACTGAGGAGGTTAGTGAGTCTGAGAGGCTCCGATTCGTCACTTTAAGGACCTGAGATAAAAAATTGGTGTTTCCATGACAAAGAGGGGCCTCGGTCGGCATCGCAGCCCGAGCACTCACTCACAAATTGAGAGAGAATATTCCCCGTCATGCTCCGAGCTCCTTGTCTGGAGAGGTGTGAGAGACAGAGAGAAGGAAGACTGCAGGTAACACAACGCAGACTGTGGTAACACGACGGGACGTAACACGACAGGACGTAACACGACGGGACGTAACGCGACGGGACGTAACACGACGGGACGTAACACGACGGGACCTAACACGACGGGACCTAACACGACGGGACGAACACGACGGGACGGGACGGGACGAACACGACAGGACCTAACACGACTGGACGTAACACGACGGGACCTAACACGACGGGACGTAAACACGACGGGACGTAACACGACGGGACGTAACACGACGGGACGTAACACGACGGGACGTAACACGACGGGACGTAACACGGGACGTAACACGACAGGACCTAACACGACGGGACCTAACACGACGGGACCTAACACGACGGGACGTAACACGACGGGACGTAACACGACGGGACGTAACACGACGGGACGTAACACGACGGGACGTAACACGACGGGACGTAACACGACGGGACAACCGACGGGACGTAACACGACGGGACGTAACACGACGGGACGAACACGACGGGACCCTAACACGACGGACGTAACACGACGGGACCTAACACGACGGGGACCTAACACGACGGGACGTTAACACGACGGGACCTAACACGACGGGACCTAACACGACGGGACCTAACACGACGGGACCTAACACGACGGGACGAACACGACGGGACGTAACACGACGGGACCTAACACACGACGGGACGTAACACGACGGGACGTAACACGACGGGACGTAACACGACGGGACGTAACACGACGGGACGTAACACGACGGGACGTAACACGACTGGACCTAACCGACGACGGACCTAACACGACGGGACGTAACACGACGGGACCTAACACGACGGGACCTAACACGACGGGACCTAACACGACGGGACCTAACACGACGGGACGTAACACGACGGGACGTAACACGACGGGACGTAACACGACGGGACGTAACACGACTGGACGAACACGACGGGGACGAACACGACGGGACGAACACGACGTACGAACACGACGGACGTAACACGACGGGACCTAACACGACGGGGACCTAACACGACGGGACGTAACACGACGGGACGTAACACGACTGGACGTAACACGACGGGACCTAACCACGACGGGACGTAACACAACTGGACGTAACACGACGGGACCTAACGACGGGAGGTAACACGACGGGACGAACACGACGGGACGAACACGACGGGACGAACACGACGGGACGTAACACGACGGGACCTAACACGACGGGACGTAACACGACGGACGTAACACGACGGGACGTAACACGACGGGACGTAACACGACGGGACCTAACACGATGGGACCTAACACGACGGGACCTAACACGACAGGACGTAACACGACGGGACCTAACACGACGGGACCTAACACGACGGGACGTAACACGACGGGACCTAACACGACGGGACGTAACACGACGGGACGTAACACGACTGGACGTAACACGACGGGACCTAACACGACGGGACGTAACACGACGGGACGTAACACGACGGGACGTAACACGACGGGACGTAACACGACGGGACGTAACACGACGGGACGAACCCGACGGGACGTAACACGACGGGACGTAACACGACGGGACGAACACGACGGGACGTAACACGACGGGACGTAACACGACGGGACGTAACACGACGGGACCTATCACGACGGGACCTATCACGACGGGACGTAACACGACGGGACGTAACACGACGGGACGTAACACGACGGGACGAACACGACTGGACGTAACACGACCCGACGAACCACGACTGGACGTAACACGACTGGACGTAACACGACGGGACGTAACACGACGGGACGTAACACGACACGACTGGACGTAACACGACTGGACGTAACACGACAGGACGTAACACGAACACGACGAACACGACGGGACGGGACGGAACACGACGGGACGGAACACGACGGGACGTAACACGACGAGATGTAACACGACAGGACCTAACATGACGGGACCTAACACGACAGGATGAAACACGACAGGCCAATGAAACAAAGCGTCATACATGCTGATGTAGTCATCGTTCTTGCCCCCACCTGCCCCCACCAGCCCCCACCTGTGCAAAGCCTTCTTCTTAAAAGAATCTCAACTCATTTAAATTAATTATTTAATACAATTACTATAAAAGATCATAAATTATAAGATCCTTCATTTTCATTCTTTGATTTGATGTGGTTGTCCTGGTTATAAAAATAAAACAAGTGGAGTCTGAAAAGGCCTGTGTTTACATCGTGACAAAAACACAGTATTTGAGGTAATTGCCAGTGTGTGATGAACTGCACATGCTCAGAAGAGGAGCCCGCCCAGAGGAGGCGTCTCTGTGTGAATCCTACATGAGTATATGGTGTAACGCATTCATTTGTGAGTGCCAATTAAAATACTGACACGTCGATGCAGCATCTCCAGCTCTGATCTGAAGCCTGGGACTTTGTTAATGCAACACCTCATTCGAGACGCAGAGCCCCGTCTTCTCTTCTCCAACATCATTCACTTCAGCACATGTAAATAACAGAGCACGTTTACATCGATGACGAGCCTCCGGAGAGAGAGCTCACAGGAGCCACAGCTAAAGCCGAGGAGAGCCATCAGACAATCACAGGGGACTCCCTCCATTTTCAAACAAACAAATATGTTTGTGCTGCTGTAAACACAGCGTCGTACACACACAAGCTGAACATACGCACATCCCCAGACCCAACGCTGGAGCCGTTCACACCTGTCCGAGCCACACTCTCATCCACAGGGAAACACCAGCCTCTACTGGCCCCAACTACGGAGGCCTCCAGACTCATTCTACACGAGCCCACAGTCTGAAGCAAATCGAGTCGTTCTGAGCCACTCGAACCCTCACCAAAAAGAGCATGAAGCTCACCTGTGATCAACCTCCAGCTTTTTCAGTGTCGATACCGATTCCAGTTCTATGGATTTTAATATCTGCCGATACCTGATACCAGAGACTGAAAACAGCAATTATTTCCAATAAACAAAAATAAAATATGACAAAACTGATCCAAATATGTTATGTAGCTGTTAATTACCGCAGGTAATGGCAGAACTATTTTGTGTAAACAAAAGTTCAAACATTCTGAGACTTTCTGGGCCTGTATTGTACGCAGCATATCAACTGAACCGATACTGAAGGCGATATCTCGATACCAGTATCGGATGGGTGCATCCCTGCCCACAAACCCTCGAGAGTCACTACCTGTTTGTGTGCTCCACAGGCCTCTTCTATTGGCTTATACATCACAGAGCTTCTCCACTGAACAGCTGTGTCAAAAAGCCTGCCTCCATTTCTGTCATCTCTCATAGTTTCCTCCCCTAACCAAATTACCCACAAGCCCCTGCTCTCCGCCCCCTCCTTCTGGAGACATGGTGAAATGAGCTTCAGTATAGAGTTCAGCCACATGTGGAGGACAGACATAATAATAATAAAAAAACACAGAAGTCTAACACTGAAAACAGAGCCGACCTCAGCGATTATAATATAACAAGCAGCTCATTTATTTTTATGAAAATGTGAAACTACACTGTGGTGTAGTGTAGTGTAGTGTAGTACACTGTAGTATTATAGTATAGTGTGGTGTGGTGTAGTATAGTATAGTACACTGTAGTATTATAGTATAGTGTGGTGTGGTGTAGTATAGTATAGTACACTGTAGTATTATAGTATAGTGTGGTGTGGTGTGGTGTAGTATAGTATAGTATAGTAGTGTAGTATAGTTCAGGGAGTGTGCAGTGTCCTTTGGCACTTTAGGCAGAAAGGCCCCAGGGAATGTGCAAAACTCACCTCTACACTTTTAGGCCCTTTTAGGGAATGTGCAAAATATGCTAATTATGGGAAGTCGGTGCAATATTATAAATGTTGAATGGTTGTTTTTCTGATGAACTGCATTAATTGATGTGTCCACTGTGTGTGTGCTGTATGTTATAATGTTATAATGTTATTTGTTTTTGAGCCGCTGCTTCTTCACGTTGAGAGGAACCAGCTGAGGCTCGGGCATCTGCTCAGGATGCCTCCTGGACGCCTCCCTAGGGAGGTGTTCTGGGCATGTCCCACCGGGAGGAGGCCCCGGGGAAGACCCAGGACAAGCTGGAGGGACTATGTCTCTCTGGCCTGGGAACGCCTTGGGGTCCCACCGGAGGAGCTGGAGGACGTGTCTGGGGTGAGGGAAGTCTGGGAGTCCCTGCTTAGACTGCTGCCCCCGCGACCCGGATAAGAGGAAGAAGATGGATGGATATTGTAATATATATTATAATGTAGTGTAGTGTAGTGTAGTGTAGTATAGTGTAGTATAGTAGGATAGTGTAGTGTAGTAGGATAGTGTAGGGTAGTACAGTATAGTGTAGTGTAGTAGGATAGTGTAGTATAGTATAGTCACTTTACGGAGATGTATATCTATATATGTATATATGTGTGTATATTAGAGTCTATTTTTAGTTCATTTTTAAGTCTATTTCTTAAATTATTTCAAGCTATTTATCTTTTATCTTGTTTTATTGCATGTACAAATTTCCTTCTGTTGTTTAACTGTGCGGTGCAATATTGGAATTTCCCCACTGTGGGACTAATAAAGGCAAATCTTATCTTATCTTAGTAGGATAGTGTAGTATAGTATAGTATAGTGTAGTATAGTAGGATAGTGTAGTATAGTAGGATAGTGTAGTATAGTATAGTATAGTGTAGTATAGTAGGATAGTGTAGTATAGTATAGTGTAGTATAGTAGGATAGTGTAGTATAGTATAGTGTAGTATAGTAGTATAGTGTAGTATAGTATAGTGTAGTATAGTAGTATAGTGTAGTATAGTATAGTGTAGTATAGTATAGTGTAGTATAGTAGGATAGTGTAGTATAGTGTAGTATAGTAGGATAGTGTAGTATAGTATAGTGTAGTATAGTAGGATAGTGTAGTATAGTATAGTGTAGTATAGTAGGATAGTGTAGTATAATATAGTGTAGTATAGTAGGATAGTATAGTGTAGTATAGTAGGATAGTGTAGTATAGTATAGTATAGTGTAGTATAGTAGGATAGTGTAGTATAGTATAGTGTAGGATAGTGTAGTATAGTAGGATAGTGTAGTATAGTATAGTGTAGTATAGTAGCATAGTGTAGTATAGTATAGTGTAGTATAGTAGGATAGTATAGTGTAGTATAGTAGGATAGTGTAGTATAGTATAGTGTAGTATAGTAGGATAGTGTAGTATAGTATAGTGTAGTATAGTATAGTGTAGTATAGTAGGATAGTGTAGTATAGTGTAGTGTAGTATAGTAGGATAGTGTAGTATAGTATAGTGTAGTATAGTAGGATAGTGTAGTATAGTATAGTGTAGTATAGTAGGATAGTGTAGTATAGTGTAGTATAGTATAGTGTAGTATAGTAGGATAGTGTAGTATAGTGTAGTGTAGTATAGTAGGATAGTGTAGTATAGTATAGTGTAGTATAGTAGGATAGTGTAGTATAGTATAGTGTAGTATAGTGTAGTATAGTGGTAGTATAGTATAGTGTAGTATAGTATAGTGTAGTATAGTAGGATAGTGTAGTATAGTGTAGTATAGTATAGTGTAGTATAGTATAGTAGGATAGTGTAGTATAGTATAGTGTAGTATAGTATAGTGTAGTATAGTAGGATAGTGTAGTATAGTGTAGTGTAGTATAGTAGGATAGTGTAGTATAGTATAGTGTAGTATAGTAGGATAGTGTAGTATAGTATAGTGTAGTATAGTAGGATAGTGTAGTAGTGTAGTGTAGTATAGTAGGATAGTGTAGTATAGTATAGTGTAGTATAGTAGGATAGTGTAGTATAGTATAGTGTAGTGTAGTATAGTAGGATAGTGTAGTATAGTAGTGTAGTATAGTAGGATAGTGTAGTATAGTATAGTGTAGTATAGTAGGATAGTAGTATAGTATAGTAGTATAGTATAGTGTAGTATAGTAGGATAGTGTAGTATAGTATAGTGTAGTATAGTATAGTGTAGTATAGTATAGTGTAGTATAGTAGGATAGTGTAGTATAGTATAGTGTAGTATAGTATAGTGTAGTATAGTATAGTGTAGTATAGTAGGATAGTGTAGTATAGTATAGTGTAGTATAGTAGGATAGTGTAGTATAGTATAGTGTAGTATAGTATAGTGTAGGATAGTAGTATAGTGTAGTATAGTGTAGTGTAGTATAGTAGGATAGTGTAGTAGTAGTAGTATAGTAAGTGTAGTATAGTATAGTAGGATAGTGTAGTAGTATAGTGTAGTATAGTGTAGTATAGTAGGATAGTGTAGTATAGTATAGTGTAGTATAGTATAGTGTAGTATAGTATAGTGTAGTATAGTAGGAAGTGTAGTATAGTATAGTGTAGTATAGTAGGTATGTAGTATAGTGTAGTGTAGTGTAGTGTAGTATAGTAGGATAGTGTATAGTATAGTGTAGTATAGTATAGTGTAGTATAGTATAGTATAGTATAGTAGGATAGTGTAGTATAGTATAGTATAGTATAGTGTAGTATAGTATAGTGTAGTATAGTATAGTGTAGTATAGTATAGTATAGTAGGATAGTGTAGTATAGTATAGTGTAGTATAGTATAGTGTAGTATAGTATAGTGTAGTATAGTGTAGTATAGTATAGTGTAGTATAGTGTAGTATAGTATAGTATAGTGTAGTATAGTATAGTATA
>JAIEZT010000100.1:22500-25000 GCA_019594935.1 Periophthalmus modestus | reverse complement strand
CAATAGTATATTTAAACAGAAAAGAAGACACTATTTTTATGATATCGCTGTGTAAATATCACCTTAATAAAGCCCGGGTCTGAGGACAGAGGCGGAGTAACTGTCCCATAGAGGCCAGTTAGCAGGAGAAGTGCTGATGCAGCTCCCATTGATCCGCCCTGGTCCAGAAGGAGCGCTCCACCCAAGAGTGACAGGAGGTGGCACCGGCCAAGAGCAAAATCGCTTTGTCTAATTAGTATTTTATATGTGTATTTGTTTACTCTATAGAACAAGAACATGAGCTATAGCATCAGAACAGGACTTTAATGATGCAAATACACTGTTACCTTTTTATTGAATATAAAGTTCTGACTTTGGCAAAGCAGCTGAGTCCAGCCTCAGACAGACACAGCTCTTCATGTGTGGAGTGTTTTATTGTATTTCATTATGAGACTTGTGAGTAGTAGTTTCCCCGTCAACCAAAACGTGCCAAAAATGAGAATCCTCCAGGTCCTCGTGTCCTGAACACAACTAACAGAGCAGGACGTCTCCTGCAGGCTGCGGTCACACACTACATCTGACAGGTCGCCTCAGGGACACTGAAGGAAGTGTGGGCTGCAGGCTGAAAATTCAACATTTTAAAGCCGCACTAAGTAACTTTTTTGCTGTGTATATAAAAGTCCAGACAAAGCAGTGGTGTCTCCATGGAAACATGCAGGTGGTGGACCGTCCGTCCTTTAGGGTGAGGTAAACACAGTGTTGTTTTATATTTGGTCTAAACGAACATGCAGTTATGAAATCCACTATGTCACGTTCACACACGAGAGGAAGGTCCGGAGCTCGTAGAGATCTGAGCGTTTCTGACGTCAGGGAGGTTCCCCTGTAATCACAGGCCTAACACCGGGGTATTTTCTTGGGTGAATCCTGTTATTTGCTCCACTCAAAACAATCAGCTGTGCCGGAGTGTTTGAATGACAGAGGCAGGGGAGAGGAGGCTGGTTAAGTGCTCTGAGTGAGCGCCATAATCACAGGTCTGGTAAAAGCACTTCTTTTCTCCTCCGCTCTCCTCCGAAAGGGCTGCTCTCGATCTGCCCGACTCTCCCTCCCTCTCTCTGTCTGGTAATAGCTCTAGATTGAGTAATTGTGTGTTTGAGTGGAGCTACACTGCGGGGTGGAACCTGCAATCAGATACCCAGCGCTGTATCTCTCTCTCTCTCCATTCATGCCTCGGCGCTCTGATGCGTGCACCTGGCCCTCCCTCCCGTCCCACGATTCCCAACACCGCTCCGCTCTTATCGCTCATTCTTTCGCACAGAGCCTCGGAGAAAGGCCGGGGTCAGTAACAGCTGTGCGTCCCACTGTAATTGATGTCATAGTTTCAATTTGAGCTGATTACAGTGTAGAGCTGCTTATCACGTGACCCGCAGTGGAATAACATGCCACCAGGGAGCGCCACGCCGGTCCGGGGAGCGCCACGTCGGTCCGGGGAGCGCCACGCCTGACTGCGTTTAACTGCGGCCGCTCCGGTTGGATGGATGTGTCCACTCTGCCTCCTCGGTTCACTCCTAATAGAGACGTAATGACAGAGCGGGAGCCGGGCCAGTGCCCGTGTCGCTGGGTTTTACGCAGTTTGTGGTTATTACTATCACCGTCTGTCAACACCGTCTGCATCATTAACCTCGAATACGATACAAAGTGTTCAGCTCAACACTAACAACTGCACCTCGTCTGTGGAAATTACAGCTTCAATACGTTTAAATGGACTTTTGAATCAGTACAGCACAAGTGTGTGTGGAGTAAATAGAGTGAACAGCACTACACGAGGCCTGAGCTAACAGCACGAGGCCTGAGCTAACACAACGAGGCCTGAGCTAACAGCACGAGGCCTGAGCTAACACAACGAGGCCTGGGCTAACAGCACGAGGCCTGAGCTAACAGCTAGCTAACAGCACGAGGCCTGAGCTAACAGCACACGAGAGCTAACAGCACGAGGCCTGAGCTAACAGCACGAGGCCTGAGCTAACAGCACGAGGCCTGAGCTAACAGCACGAGGCCAGCACGAGGCTAACAGCACGAGGCCTGAGCTAACACAACGAGGCCTGAGCTAACAGCACGAGGCCTGAGCTAACACAACGAGGCCTGAGCTAACAGCACGAGGCCTGAGCTAACAGCACGAGGCCTGAGCTAACAGCACGAGGCCTGAGCTAACAGCACGAGGCCTGAGCTAACAGAGGCCTGAGCTAACAGCACGAGGCCTGAGCTAACAGCACGAGGCCTGAGCTAACAGCACGAGGCCTGAGCTAACAGCACGAGGCCTGAGCTAACACAATGAGGCCTGAGCTAACAGCACGAGGCCTGAGCTAACAGCACGAGGAGCTAACAGCACGAGCTAACTAACAGCACGAGGCCTGAGCTAACAGCACGAGGCCTGAGCTAACAGCAGCCTGAGCTAACAGCACGAGGCCTGAGCTAACAGCACGAGGCCTGAGCTAACAGCACGAGGCCTGAGCTAACAGCACGA
>JAIEZT010000100.1:0-17500 GCA_019594935.1 Periophthalmus modestus | reverse complement strand
GAGACTGTTTAAACCCCGAGACTGTTTAAACAACCCGAGACTGTTTAAACCCCAGAGACTGTTTAAACCCCAGAGACTGTTTAAACCCAGAGACTGTTTAAAACCGACTGTTTAAAACCCGAGTGTTTAAACCCCGAGACTGTTTAAACCCCGAGACTGTTTAAACCCCTGTTTAAACCGAGACTGTTTAAACCCCGAGACTGTTTAAACCCAGAGACTGTTTAAACCCCGAGACTGTTTAAACCCCGAGACTGTTTAAACCCCGAGACTGTTTAAACCCCGAGACTGTTTAAACCCCGAGACTGTTTAAACCCCGAGACTGTTTAAACCCGAGACTGTTTAAACCCAGAGACTGTTTAAACCCAGAGACTGTTTAAACCCCGAGACTGTTTAAACCCGAGACTGTTTAAACCCCGAGACTGTTTAAACCCCGAGACTGTTTAAACCCGAGACTGTTTAAACCCAGAGACTGTTTTAAAACCCCGAGACTGTTTAAACCCAGAGACTGTTTAAACCCCCGAGACTGTTTAAAACCCAGAGACTGTTTTAAAACCCAGACTGTTTAAACCCCGAGACTGTTTAAACCCCGAGACTGTTTAAACCCCGAGACTGTTTAAAAACCGAGACTGTTTAAACCCAGAGACTGTTTAAACCCGAGACTGTTTAAACCCCGAGACAGTTTAAACCCAGGACTGTTTAAACCCCGAGACTGTTTAAACCCAGAGACTGTTTAAACCCGAGACTGTTTAAACCCAGAGACTGTTTAAACCCAGGACTGTTTAAACCCCGAGACTGTTTAAACCCGACTCTGTTTAAACCCAGAGACTGTTTAAACCCGAGACTGTTTAAACCCCGAGACTGTTTAAACCCGAGACTGTTTAAACCCGAGACTGTTTAAACCCAGAGACTGTTTAAACCCCGAGACTGTTTAAAACCCCGAGACTGTTTAAACCCGAGACTGTTTAAACCCCGAGACTGTAAACCCAGAGACTGTTTAAACCCCGAGACTGTTTAAACCCCGAGACTGTTTAAACCCGAGACTGTTTAAACCCGAGACTGTTTAAACCCAGAGACTGTTTAAACCCCGAGACTGTTTAAACCCAGAGACTGTTTAAACCCAGAGACTGTTTAAACCCAGAGACTGTTTAAACCCGAGACTGTTTAAACCCGAGACTGTTTAAACCCAGAGACTGTTTAAACCCAGAGACTGTTTAAACCCAGAGACTGTTTAAACCCAGAGACTGTTTAAACCCAGAGACTGTTTAAACCCCGAGACTGTTTAAACCCAGAGACTGTTTAAACCCGGAGACTCTTCCGTGGCTGGGCAGAACTGCACTGACTCTGGGAGGTTTTATCTGAGTGAACTAAGCAGTTTGGAGGAGACCCCGATGTCAAACTTAAATCTACATTTATCTCATTCACACATAAAACTCCTGAGTTTCGGTCGTGTCCATGAAGCTGGTGAGACTCCAGCTCCAATTTTTTAACTGTAGCTCAATTATTCATGTCAGATTCAGGTTTGCAGTTGATGAAGGTGATTTAACTAATCAATACAATCAACACAATGAACACAATCAACACAATCAACACAATCAACACAATCAACACAATCAACACGATGAACACAATCAATAAAATCAACACGATCAACATGATCAATAAAATCAACACAGTCAATTGTGCATATATCCTTTCTGTGTGCAGTAAGCACACGGGGGGACAGGGCACACAGGGGGACAGGGCACACAGGAGGACAGGACACACAGGGGGACAGGACACACAGGGGGACAGGACACACAAGGGGACAGGACACACAGGGGGACAGGACACACAGGACACACAGGGGACAGGGCACACAGGGGGACAGGACACACAGGACACACAGGGGGACAGGGCACACAGGGGGACAGGACACACAGGGGGACAGGACACACAGGGGGACAGGGCACACAGGGGGACAGGACACACAGGGGACAGGACACACAGGGGGACAGGACACACAGGGGACAGGACACACAGGGGGACACACAGGACACACAGGGGGACAGGGCACACAGGGGGACAGGGCACACAGGGGGACAGGGCACACAGGGGGACAGGACACACAGGAGGACAGGACACACAGGGGGACAGGACACACAAGGGGACAGGACACACAGGGGACAGGGGACACACAGGGGGACAGGGCACACAGGGGGACAGGACACACAGGACACACAGGGGGACAGGGCACACAGGGGGACAGGACACACAGGGGGACAGGACACACAGGACACACAGGGGGACAGGACACACACACAAGGGGGCACACAGGGCACACAGGGGGACAGGGCACACACACACAGGGGGACAGGGCACACAGGGGGACAGGGCACACAGGGGGACAGGGCACACAGGGGGACAGGGCACACAGGACACACAGGGGGACAGGACACACAGGGGGACAGGCAGTGATCACACATTGGTTTGGTCATTTCTTTGTACTTGAGTTAAAGTTAAAGGTTGTACATTATTGTCCCTATGGAGGAAATGATCCTAAAAACATAATTGGAGCCTTATCGGTGAAGCTGGACGCAGCCGTGTCCAGTTCACTATAATCACCGAGCGGAGCCTGACGCCTCTGGCTGGTGTCGGCCTAAATGTCCCTGTCAGGCCTGTGCTGGCTCCCTGCCTGCGCTCTCAGCTGCTCTCAGTCCCCAGTGTCCTCAGCCCTAAACAGATCCAGTTGCTGCTACTCAGCTCCAGCGGTGGGCCAATCTGGCTGAGTAATGAACACATTCCCTAATAGAAGAAGCTCTTCTCCCGCCTGAGTCGGCACGTTCGTTTGAATGATATTTACTGGCTCCTCTGGCTCCATCTCTGTTTTAGCATGTTCTCCTCAGCAGTTCTCATCAGGATCCTTCACACACTCTCACTTCTCTCTATTCTCAGCCATTCACCAACTGTTTCGTTTGCTTCTCTCTCTTCATTATGTTTCCTCTATTAAAAGCATTTACGATTCCAGCAGCAACTGTCGTGCAATCATCCAACAGTATTTACAGTCTCCCCCAATCACATGACGGCATCTTTTAGTCAGATCACTATTTCCTTTGTCAAAGCACTGACGTATTTGACTGAGAAGGACGGTGACAACAGGCCTGAGGCCTCGGTGTCAGAGTCAGAATCCAGAGCAGCGCTGTAAGGTCAGACAGCACCAACAAAGTCAAAGGGCAAATATGTTTAGCTTTGACCTAAACCAGGTTCATCTGTTCTCGAACCCAACAGGATCCCAACCACAGGGTGCACAGCTCCACCTTTTTATCACAGTGATGTACGAGCATGTACCAAAAGAGAACACGAAACAGCAGCTCTGAGTGTGTACAGCACTTACCAGCCCATCACAGTTGCTGAGGGCCACGGTGGCCCCGGGCGAGTCCGTAACATCCCCCACGTACAGGCACCGGTCGTGCAGAGCCTCCGTGTGCCGAATGCTGTCGCTGTCATCGTGCCACTCCATCTTGGCTCCGGGGGCCACCAGCCTGGCGTTGTGACGCAGGCGCAGGTGGAATTCCCGGCCGAAGACGGTGACGTTGTAGTAAAGCTTTTCCCGGTGTGCGGCGGACTCGTGATCTTCCCACTCATCATTGCCTGCTCGTACCTCCCTCCTCCGGCGCCTACGGGGCTGCCCTCCCGCCAGGTGCTCAGCCGACACGGCGTGCGACAGGAAGCGGCCGTCTGCGTCCACACTCACGGGCCTCACCAGTCCATACTCCCCCAGCACGTGCTGCAGGGAGTCTGAGGACACACAGGGGGACGGGGGGACGGGGGGGAGAGGGGGGGGGGGGAGAGAGGGAGGGCAGGGGGACGGGGGGGGGGGGAGGAGGGGGGGAGGGGGGGGAGGGGGGGAGGGGGGAGGGCAGGGGGGAGGGGGGGGGAGAGGGGGGGAGGGCAGGGGGGGACGGGGGGGGATGGGGGGGGGAGGGGGGGGAGGGGGGGGAGGGGGGGAGAGGGGGAGGGGAGGGGGGGGGGGGGGGAGGGGGGGGGGGGGGGGGGGAAGGGGGGAGAAGGGGGGGAGGGGGAGGGGGGAGGGGGGACAGGGGGGAGAGAGGGGGAGGGGGGGGGAGACAGGGGGGGGGGGGGAGAGGGGGGGGAGGCAGGGGGGAGACAGGGGGGATGGGGGGGGAGGGGGGGCAGGGGGACGGGGGAGGGGGGGGGGAGAGGGGGGGGCAAGGGGGGAAGGGGGGGGGGGGGGGGGGAGGGAAAGGGGGAGGGGGGGGGTGGGGGGGAAAGAGGGAGGGACAGGGGGGAGAGGGGGGAGAGGGGAGGGCAGGGGAGACAGGGGGGATGGGGGGGACAGGGGGGAGAGGGGGGAGAGGGGGAGGGACAGGGGGGAGAGGGGGACAGGTGGGAGGCGGGGACAGGGGTGAGAGGGGGACAGGGGGGAGGGGGGGACACGGGGGAGAGGGGGGACACGGGGCAGGGGCACAGGTGAAGGAGAAGAAGTGAAACAAAGATGATGGTTAGATAAATAAAGGAGAGTCACAAACACCAGGGCCTGAGGTAAACAGAACCAAACACAACTGTTTCATTTGTAAATCGCGCTTTCACGCGCCTCCAGAAGCCAAAATAATGACACTGTGGAGTAACCTTTAAACACACACACACTGAAGCACACTCAGCCCCACCCAGAAACCCAGAGGCGACCCCGGCGCGGCGCAGTGCGCGTTTGGAAAAGGCGCGCTGCGCAGCTCACAAACGCGCGCTGCGCTGCACACTCCTCACACCATCCTGTCGTCTTCGTCAACAGGAAAGCACCGGATCTGAGACAATCTGCCCCGAGAACATCACAACGGGAAAACTACCAGTAAAACTTCCATTTGTAAAGCCGCAGCTGCAGGTTTGAGGTTCACGTGTCACTGTGAAACACGCGCCTGTGCAGCTCGCGCGCGCACAGACACTCACTGAGTCTCAGGAGCCGAGTCCAGGTGTCCTTGGACCAAACGCCTTATTTATGTCTCACAGCATCACACGTGAAGTTTTGTATTAAACAGACGCTCGTTTGGGGCTGTGCGTCTGGACTGATTGGATGATTTGATTGGATAATATGATTGGATAATATGATTGGATAATAGTGTGATTGGATACACAGCGACCGAACTGCGGATTGATAGTCTGATGAATACAGACTCAATGTGACAGATCGATATCTGCGACAGATACTGTCAGACCCGCAGACCCTGGACCAGCGGCTGCTCCGCTGTTTTACACCAGAAACACCAGAGAAAAGTGTCTGAACAGCAGCGGAGCAGCAGCGCGGAGAAGTTGAGCCGCACAAAAGCCTCGCAGTGTTTTTCCACGGACAGACTCACACATAAGCCGCGCGCACGTAAACACTGAGCACGCGCAGAAAAACCGACGCGCTGCAAACCACGGAAAGGCCCAGACGCGGGACGAGAGCGACGTACCGACAGCTAAAAACGTCCGGAAAACTGAAGCGCACTTACGTACAACGCTGGCAGACGTAAAGGCCGCTGATGTGCAGCGCAAAGGCCGGTAGAACAATGAGCACCGTAAATCCGAGCGAGAGACCCATGGCAGCTCCGAACTGCGCAGGTGAGAGTCGGGACTCCGGGCTCCAGTGTGGTGAAGTTCCCCGCCACGACAGCAACAGCACAGCAGCCCGCAACTAGACAAGTGCGCGGGGAGCGACGCCTCTCCTCCCCTCGCTCTCTCACTCTGTGCCTGCGAGTCTTCCTCTCCTCCTCCCGACTCTCTCTCTCCTCCCTCACTTTCACATTCACTCAACTCGAGCCCCCATCTCCTCTGACAAGTGTTTTTCACACCACGGCCTCTGTTTGGAGGAAAAACAGAAAAAAAAACACAGAAAAAAAGGAGAGAAAAACCCAGAGACGCGCCGCAGCCTCCGACGCCCCGCGGGACGAGAGCAGCTCCGGCGCCATGTGCGTTTAGATCCCACTTCTGCAACTTTAAATGCATCCCGTCCAACACCGGCGTCCCGGTGCTGAACGAGCCGCAGCGCCCCCTGCGGACCAGAGGAGAAGTGCGCGCAGCTCTCACAGGCCCAAAGAGCCAAATGTGCGCAAGAAAAGAGCCGAATGTGCGCAAGAAAAGAGCCGAATGTGCGCAAGAAAAGAGCCGAATGTGCAGAAGAAAAAGAGCCAAATGTGCGCAAGAAAAGAGCCGAATGTGCGCAAGAAAAGAGCCAAATGTGCGCAAGAAAAGAGCCGAATGTGCAGAAGAAAAGAGAATAAAACAGACAAATATACAGAAGAAAAGAGCCAAATGTGCAGAAGAAAAGAGTCAAATGTGCAGAAGAAAAGAGCCAAATGTACAGAAGAAAAGAGTCAAATGTACAGAATAAAAGAGGCAAATGTGCAGAATAAAAGAGCCAAATGTGCAGATAAAAAGAGCCAAATGTTCAGAAGAAAAAGTCAAATGTACAGAAAAAAAGAGCCAAATGTGCGCAAGAAAAGAGTCAAATGTGCGCAAGAAAAGAGCCAAATGTGCAGAATGTGCAGAAAGAGAGAAAAGAAAATGTTGCAGAAAAAAAGAGAAAAAATGTTCAGAAGAAAAAAAAGAACCAAATGTACAGAAGAAAAGAACCAAATGTACAGAAGAAAAAGAGCCAAATGTGCGCAAGAAAAGAGCCAAATGTGCGCAAGAAAAGAGCCGAATGTGCAGAAGAAAAGAGCCAAATGTGCAGAATAAAAGAGTCAAATGTACAGAGGAAAAGAGCCAAATGTGCAGATAAAAAGAGCCAAATGTTCAGAAGAAAAAGTCAAATGTACAGAAAAAAAGAGACAAATGTACAGAGGAAAAGAGCCAAATGTGCAGAATAAAAGAGTCAAATGTACAGAGGAAAAGAGCCAAATGTGCAGATAAAAAGAGCCAAATGTTCAGAAGAAAAAGTCAAATGTACAGAAGAAAAAGAGCCAAATGTACAGAGGAAAAGAGCCAAATGTGCAGAATAAAAGAACCGAATGTACAGAGGAAAAGAGCCAAATGTGCAGAATAAAAGAGCCAAATGTACACAAGAAAAGAGCCAAAATTACAGAGAAAAACAGCCAAATGTGTAAAAGAAAAGAGCCAAATGTACAGAAGAAAAGAGCCAAATATACAGACGAAAAGAGCCAAACGTATAGAGTAAAAGAGCCAAATGTACAGAAGAAAAACAAAATCAAATGTCCCTGGAAAAGAGCTCATCAGAAGAAAAGAGCAAATCATTAGCTCATCCTTAGCTCATCCTTAAAATCGTTAGCTCATCCTAGCTCATCGTTAGCTCATCCTTAGCTCATCCTTAGCTCATCCTTAGCTCATCGTTAGCTCATCATTAGCTCATCCTCAGCTCATCGTTAGCTCATCCTTAGCTCATCGTTAGCTCATCGTTAGCTCATCGTTAGCTCATCCTCAGCTCATCCTCAGCTCATCCTTAGCTCATCGTTAGCTCATCGTTAGCTCATCCTTAGCTCATCCTTAGCTCATCCTTAGCTCATCCTTAGCTCACTTCTTTGAATATTCATGAGTAACGCTGTACTTAAGGCCTGATGCAGTTTTCATATCTCTGCCTATTATTATAATTGTACATATGTTTTAATTTGGTTCTTATTTATCAAAAACAAAAACATAAAACATTTTAATCACAGAGAGGCGGGGCCAGAGAATCAGTTCCAAGGTTCAACGTCATGGGCCTGTTTATGAAGTCACTTTGGATCAATAATGTTTAGTGACGACATTTAAATAATGTGATAATGGATATAATAATAATATTAATGTGATGGTAGATTATATGAAATGCGTTTGGCGACTAAACAAAGTGATTTTTAATGTTTTAAGCTCATAAATACACTGCCTGCTGCAGCAGCGTGTGGAGCGGAGCCCAGCTGAACCACAGCACTAAGAAAAGGTGTCAAATAAAGGCCACAGAGAAAAAAAAAGAGAAAAAAAAAAAAAAAAAACGAGGCTAAAGCTGATAAAATGTACAAACATGGACAGAACTGGGCCAAACATAAACATGCAGTGTGGTAATATACCTGCAGGCGGCGCTGTACCAACACACCCTTCCCTGAACCAAAGAAAAAGTGTATAAAAGTGTAACAGTGGTCGTCCACACAACACCACCCCATTCACCTCCACTGGCTCCAAAATGCCAGCACAGTTCCCAGCACACACCTTAGTGCCACCAGACATGAGCGGCAGTCCCTCCTCCGCCCACTGATCCCGGAGCCTGTTTCCATGGAGATACCAAGCCCTGCACCTTCACAAGAAGAAGAAGTGCAGAGTTGGAAAGAGGAAAGGGGGAGAGAATAATATCCCCAGACAAACAGCCTTGTATTGGCTAAGGTTATTATCAGATGTGTGTCCAAGTGGTCAGATGTCTACGTCTGTGAGTGAAATAAGAAGTTTATGAAATAAATGTAATGTATTGAATGAAAGCACAGAGCAGGAGAGCTTCGCTATTTCAGTGTTTTGACTCCAAACTGTACTTTTTACTGCATTCATCAGAGCTCACTGTTATCATTAAATCGTTAGCTCATTGTTAGCTCATCGTTAGCTCATCGTTAGCTCATCGTTAGCTCGTGGTTAGCTCATTGTTAGCTCATTGTTAGCTCATCGTTAGCTCATCGTTAGCTTATTGTTAGCTCATCATTACCTCATCGTTAGCTCATCGTTAGCTCGTGGTTAGCTCATTGTTAGCTCAGCGTTAGCTCATTGTTAGCTCAGCGTTAGCTCATTGTTAGCTCATTGTTAGCTCATCGTTAGCTCATCGTTGGCTCATCGTTGGCTCATCGTTAGCTTATTGTTAGCTTATTGTTAGCTCATCATTACCTCATCGTTAGCTCATCGTTAGCTCGTGGTTAGCTCATTGTTAGCTCAGCGTTAGCTCATTGTTAGCTCAGCGTTAGCTCATTGTTAGCTCATCGTTAGCTCATTGTTAGCTCGTGGTTAGCTCATCGTTAGCTCATCATTAGTTCATCGTTAGCTCATCATTAGCTCATCGTTAGCTCATTGTTAGCTCATCGTTAGCTCATTATTAGCTCGTGGTTAGCTCATCGTTAGCTCATCATTAGTTCATCGTTAGCTCATCGTTAGCTCATCGTTAGCTCATCGTTAGCTCATTGTTAGCTCATCGTTAGCTCATTGTTAGCTCGTGGTTAGCTCATCGTTAGCTCATCGTTAGCTCATCGCTAGCTCATCGCTAGCTCATCGTAAACTCAGTATTTCAGTACTTGGACGCCAAACAATACGTTTTACTGCATTATTCCTTTATGTTTCCCCTTGAGTATTAAAAATGCATTTGTCAATATATTTTGATTCTCCTGCATTTTTCAGAGGGAACCAAAAATATTTTCCTTTCCAAATTTGAGAAAACACACCTCCACTATGGCTATACTGCAGTGTACTACAGTTATACTACAGTGTACTACAGTTATACTACAGTTATATTAAATATATACTACATATATACTACAGCTATACTACAGTTATACTACAGCTATACTACATATATAGTACAGCTCTACTACAGTTATACTACATGTATACTACAGTTATACTACAGCTATACTACAGATATACTACAGCTATACTACAGCTATATTACAGTAATACTAGACCTATACTACAGTTATACTAGTTATACTTCAGTTATACTACAGCTCTAATACAGCTCTACTACAGTTATACTACAGCTATACTATAGTTATTCTACATCTAAGCTACAGTTATAGTACAGTTATACTAGTTATACTACAGCTGTACTACAGTTATACTACAGCTGTACTACAGTTATACTACAGCTATACTACAGTTATACTACAGCTATGTCACAGCTATACTATAGCTATACTACAGCTATAGTACAGTTATTCTACATCTATACCACAGTTATACTTCAGTTATACTACAGCTATACTACAGTTATACTACAGCTATATTACAATTATACTACAGCTATACTACCGGTATACTACAGCTATAACACAGCTATACTACAGTTATACTACAGCTGTATTACAGTTATACTGCAGTTATATCACAGTTATTCTACAGTTATACTACAGCCATATTACACTTATACTACTGTTATACTACAATTATACTAGAGCTGTACTTCAGTTATACTAGTATTACATGCTCTGTTCTTGGAGATAGTCATCTCATTGGAAAAGAAGCTGACGCGAGTATAAACGTGCTTCAGGGCTACAGCCTTGATCTTAGCCTAAATGAAAATAACCGAAAAATGTGACCCGGGTTATAACATTCTGCCTGCTTAAAATGAAACCGGAGAAGAGGAGGTGTTTGTCACTGAGTCTGATACACTGCTGTACTGTGTGCATTTAGGAGCATATGTTCTACTGTCTCTAGCCGGGCCACCGAACTGCTTTCCCAGGTGACTCCTCCTTCTGTCCCACCAAGGTCAGGCGGCGCCCCCTGCATGTGTCTGCATGTATAAAGAGGGCAGGACAGGTGTCGTCATGACAGCACATCAGGACGTCAACCAAACACAAAGACTATGTAAAGTAACTGGGTGATGTGTAACTAAGAGTTTACTACACACTGATATAGATATTAGGCTAATTGTGATGTGGTGATATTGAATTATACAAGTGTGTTTCTGTTTAATTAAGATACAGGTCACATACAGCCTCCATGCTATGAGTGACAGGCAGATGTGACCAATCACAGAAGTGTAAATATAGAAGAAACAGTGGAGTAACCTTTTGTGAAAGTTTAATGTGGATTGTGGTCAAATTGAACTTGTGAGTTTAGAAGAAATCACTATTGATTTTTTTTTTTTTTTTCCCCCCCTAGAATATTGAAGTGTTTAAATTTCTTTGATTTGACTTGAACACACTAGAGAATAGAATAGAAGTATTTCTTTGACACTGAAACATACCATTAGCAGAGGGAACGTAACAAGCACATAGGATGAAAAAACATCACCATCTCACTCTGTTCAGATGAGAAACTGGGGCTTTGTTCACAGTCCCAGGTCTGTTTAAATGTACACAGAAGGTGCAGAGTGAGAGGTTTGCACACGAGTGTGACGCGGCTGAGATGAGAATCAGCTCTTCCAAATCTGAGGCCATGGTTCTCGACCGGAAAAAGGTGGTTTGCCCTCTCCGGGTGGTGAGCCTTTGCCTCAAGTGGAGGAGTTCGAGTATCTCGGGGTCTTGTTCACGAGTGAGGGAAGGATGGAACGCAAGATTGACGGGCGGATCGGTGCAGCGTCTGCAGTGATGCGGTCGCTGTATCGGTCCGTTGTGGTGAAGAAGGAGCTGAGTCGAAAGGCAAAGCTCTCGATTTACTGGTCAATCTTCGTTCCTACCCTCACCTATGATCATGACTCTGGGTCATGACCGAAAGGACAAGATCACAGATACAAGCGGCCGAAATGAGTTTCCTCCGCAGAGTGGCTGGGCGCACCCTTAGAGATAGGGTGAGGAGCTCAGTCACACGGGAGGAGCTCGGAGTAGAGCCGCTGCTCCTTCACGTCGAGAGGAACCAGCTGAGGCTCGGGCATCTGCTCAGGATGCCTCCTGGACGCCTCCCTAGGGAGGTGTTCTGGGCATGTCCCACCGGGAGGAGGCCCCGGGGAAGACCCAGGACACGCTGGAGGGACAATGTCTCTCTGGCCTGGGAACACCTTGGGGTCCCACCACAGGGAAGTCTAGGAGTCCCTGCTTAGACTGATGCCCCCGCGACCCGGCCCCGGATAAGCGGAAGAAAATGGATGGATGGAGGTGCAGAGTGGTTCACACGAAGACGAATGGCCACAGTCCCGTGGAGCCAACAAATGTCCCTGAAATGACCCCTGTCAACGGACGAGCTGCTTCGGGATCTAAATAATCAGATGACAGTAAGTTACTTTGGTGAAGAGCTAAAATCTTAGAGTAAAGTCTGAGCAGCAGTGGCAAGTACAGCACTAATGATTTTCAGCTCTTTTGTTTGCATGTTCTCCACAGCCTTTGTTCCTGGTTTAGAGACTGGTTTTGTCAATACTTTTCACTTTTCATTGGATAAAGTAGAGACCTGTGGTGCCAACCCTCAGATCAATAGCACCTTGTGTATTCATTGGTGATGCCGATACCACCCGTACCCGATACCACCCGTACGAGAGAGTTTGTTTAGCTGCTCTCTGTGTTCCTCCATATGTTACCTAAGTTCACAGCGGACGCCTATGGCTGTTTTCCTGTGTGTTAATAAGTCTTGAAACACATTCATTTTATGTCTGTATCACACTGTGATGTTTGAGGTTATAGTGGTAGAAATAGTTTAATTTCCTGTATTGCTTGTTTTCTGTTGATTAATCTGCTTGTCTGTTTCTGTTTCATTGTTGATTTTCTAATTCTGTTGGTTAATAAACTCCATGTTCAGCCCTAAGAGGCGACTGCCGTCGTGAATTAAAAGTGATGCTCATGATCAATGGGACCGGTTCAGCAGGAGGCCCGAGGGCCAATAAAAACTGGTCTGAGGGCCACATTTGGCCCCGAGCCATAGTTTGTACACTCCTGCTTTAAGTCATAGTGCTCCTTTAAGTCATAGTGCTCCTTTAAGTCATAGTGCTCCTTTAAGTCAGTGCTCCTTTAAGTCATAGTGCTCCTTTAAGTCATAGTGCTCCTTTAAGTCAGTGCTCCTTTAAGTCATAGTGCTCCTTTAAGTCATAGTGCTCCTTTAAGTCAGTGCTCCTTTAAGTCATAGTGCTCCTTTAAGTCAGTGCTCCTTTAAGTCAAGTCAGTGCTCCTTTAAGTCATAGTGTGCTCCTTTTAAGTCAGTGCTCCTTTAAGTCATAGTGCTCCTTTAAGTCAGTGCTCCTTTAAGTCATAGTGCTCCTTTAAGTCAGTGCTCCTTTAAGTCATAGTGCTCCTTTAAGTCAGTGCTCCTTTAAGTGTCTCCTTTATCATGGCTCCTTTAAGTCATAGTGCTCCTTTAAGTCAGTTATAGTAGTCTCTTTAAGTCAGTGCTCCTTTAAGTCATAGTGCTCCTTTAAGTCATAGTGCTCCTTTAAGTCAGTGCTCCTTTAAGTCATAGTGCTCCTTTAAGTCAGTGTCCTTTAAGTCAGTGCTCCTTTAAGTCATAGTGCTCCTTTAAGTCATAGTGCTCCTTTTAAGTCATGTGCTCCTTTAAGTCAGTGCTCCTTTAAGTCATAGTGCTCCTTTAAGTCAGTGCTCCTTTAAGTCAGTGCTCCTTTAAGTCATACTGCTCCTTTAAGTCAGTGCTCCTTTAAGTCAGTGCTCCTTTAAGTCATAGTGCTCCTTTAAGTCATAGTGCTCCTTTAAGTCATAGTGCTCCTTTAAGTCATAGTGCTCCTTTAAGTCATAGTGCTCCTTTAAGTCATACTGCTCCTTTAAGTATCAAATGTGAAACTGTAACTGTAAATGTCCAACAAATCTGCAGAAAAATCACATTTTTATATAAAGTATGGAACTCTTTTTTTGGATCTTAAGGTGAATGTTCTGGTGATTGATATAAAGAAATTATTTGAACAAAGTTTGGATCATTCAGTGAATAAAAAGTGTAAAAATAGCAGCGTTTCCGGTGCTGAGACCAGAGCGGAGGAAAAATAAGTGTCATGTGTGATTGCAGCACAAATGAGAGGCTCTATTTTAGTCTAAGAGACTGTGCCAGTGGAAAGGGACGGAGAGGGATGGAGGGGGACGGAGACGGAGCGGGACAGAGAGGGGGAGAGAGGGGGACGGAGCGGGACGGAGGGGGATGGAGAGGGACAGAGAAGGACAGAGGGGGACAGAGACACGGGGACGGAGGGGGAGAAGGAGGGGATGGAGAAGGACAGAGGGGGACAGAGACAGAGGGGACGGAGGGGATGGAGAGGGACGGAGGGGGACGGAGAGGGACGGAGAAGGACAGAGGGGGGACAGGGACAGAGGGGGACAGAGGGGAGAGAGGGGGACGAGGGGGAGGAGGGGACGGAGAAGGACAGAGGGGGACAGAGGGGGACAGAGACGGAGCGGGAACGGAGGGGGATGGAGAGGGACGGAGAAGGACAGAGGAGGACGGGAGAAGGACGGAGATAGGACGGAGACGGAGCGGGACAGAGGGGGATGGAGAAGGACAGAGGGGGATGGAGGGAGGGACGGAGGGGGACGGAGAGGGACGGAGGGGGACGGACGGGGATGGAGAGGGATGGAGAAGGACAGAGAGGGACAGAGACGGAGCGGGACAGAGGGGGATGGAGAGGGACGGAGGGGGACGGACGGGACTGGAGAGGGATGGAGAGACTCTGGACAGAGAGGGACAGAGATGGGACGGACAGAGGGGGAGAGAGGGGGACGGAGGGGGACGGACGGAGAAGGACAGAGGGGGACAGAGACGGAGCGGGACAGAGGGGGAGGAGAGGGGGACTGAGGGGGACGGAGAAGGACAGAGGGGGACAGAGGGGGACAGAGGGGGACAGAGGGGGACAGAGACGGAGCGGGGCAGCAGAGGGGATGGAGAGGGACGGAGAAGGACAGAGGAGGACAGAGAAGGACGGAGAGGGACGGAGACGGAGCGGGACAAAGGGGGATGGAGAAGGACAGAGGGGGATGGAGAGGGACGGAGGGGGACGGAGAGGGACGAAGAGGGACGGAGGGGGACGGACGGGGATGGAGAGGGATGGAGAAGAACAGAGAGAGGTACAGAGACGGAGCTGGGACAGAGGGGGGATGGAGAAGACAGAGGGGGATGGAGAGGGACGGAGGGGGACGGACTGAGGGATGGAGGGGGACGGACGGGGATGGAGATGGAGAAGGAGAGAGGGACAGAGAGAGGGGACAGAGACAGAGCGGGACAGAGGGGGACGGAGGGGGATGGGGGGGGGGTGGAGCAGCTCACTGACCCCTGAATCTCTGTATTTAACCTGACCACAGGAAGTGCTTCTGCAGCCCAGGCCTCCGCCCCACAGTAATCATCCTGGGAAAGAATGTGACTGTGTAGGAACCTGCATAAACACCGGACTGTGGGGCCCCGTGTAGACACCGGACTGTAGGGCCCCGTGTAGACACCGGACTGTAGGGCCCCGCTTAGACACCGGACTGTAGGGCCCCGTGTAGACTCTGGGCTGTAGGGCCCCGCGTAGACACCGGACTGT
The DNA here is from genome assembly GCA_019594935.1 of Periophthalmus modestus. Lineage (NCBI taxonomy): Eukaryota > Metazoa > Chordata > Actinopteri > Gobiiformes > Gobiidae > Periophthalmus > Periophthalmus modestus. The sequence goes on along the minus strand of JAIEZT010000100.1, from coordinate 2,409 downwards.
AGGCCCCGCGTAGACACTGGACTGTGGGGCCCCGTGTAGACTCTGGACTGTAGGGCCCCGTGTAGACTCTGGACTGTAGGGGGCCCGTGTAGACTCTGGACTGTGGGGCCCCGTGTAGACTCTGGACTGTGGGGCCCCGTGTAGACTCTGGACTGTAGGGCCCCGTGTAGACTCTGGACTGTGGGGCCCCGTGTAGACTCTGGACTGTGGGGCCCCGTGTAGACACTGGACTGTGGGGCCCCGTGTAGACTCTGGGCTGTGGGGCCCCCGTGTAGAGTTTGGGACTGTGGGGCCCCGCGTGTAGACTCGTGGACTGTAGGGCCCCGTGTAGACTCTGGACTGTAGGGCCCCGTGTAGACTCTGGACTGTAGGGCCCCGTGTAGACACCGGACTGTAGGGCCCCGTGTAGACTTTGGACTGTAGGGCCCCGTGTAGACTTTGGACTGTGGGGCCCCGTGTAGACTCTGGACTGTAGGGCCCCGTGTAGACTCTGGACTGTAGGGCCCCGTGTAGACTTTGGGACTGTGGGGCCCCGTGTAGACACCGGACTGTAGGGCCCCCGTGTAGACTTTGGACTGTAGGGCCCCGTGTAGACTTTGGACTGTGGGGCCCCGTGTAGACTCTGGACTGTAGGGCCCCGTGTAGACTCTGGACTGTAGGGCCCCGTGTGTAGACTCTGGACTGTGGGGCCCCGTGTAGACTCTGGACTGTAGGGCCCCGTGTAGACTCTGGGCTGTGGGGCCCCGTGTAGACTCTGGACTGTAGGCCCCGTGTAGACTCTGGACTGTAGGGCCCTGTGTAGACTCTGGGCTGTAGGGCCCCGTGTAGACTCTGGGACTGTGGGGCCCCGTGTAGACTCTGGGCTGTGGGGCCCCGTGTAGACTCTGGACTGTAGGGCCCCGTGTAGACTCTGGACTGTGGGGCCCCGTGTAGACTCTGGACTGTGGGGCCCCGTGTAGACTCTGGACTGTGGGGCCCCGTGTAGACTCTGGACTGTAGGGCCCCGTGTAGACTCTGGACTGTGGGGCCCCGTGTAGACTCTGGGCTGTGGGGCCCCGTGTAGACTCTGGACTGTGGGGCCCCGCGTAGACTCTGGACTGTGGGGCCCCGCGTAGACTCTGGACTGTAATGATGTTTAGAGGAACAACAAACATCCAACTCTTTTTGTTTTGGTGGATATGGAATTTAAAAACATTCAAAAACAGAACTAGTTCATTTTAAATGGCCCAAAGTTATTCTTCACTGACCTGGTACGTTCTGAACTTCCTACATAACGTCTAAAGCATTGAGCAAACGGTGCAAGTGAAACACTTTAACACTTTATGCAAACAGTGCACAGCGGATATATGTGCAGTTACATTAAGAAGATGCTGCACCAAATTTAGCACAAAGCTACTTTCCACCTGCAGTCCTCGACATACAAACATTTAACATATGTAAAAATAAAAATAAAACTAAAATGGAAAACGATCAAATTCACACTGTTTCAATAACTACAGAATTTCAAATTGGCACCAATTCTTGAAATGTCCAGAGTTTGTTTTGGTGTTTTCAGGTGTTTCCAGGAGAAAACACTTCAGTCCTCTTCAATTCTGGTCAGATTCCTTCTTCAATTCCGGTCAGATTCCTTCTTCAGTTCTGGTTAGATCCTTCTTCGGTTCTGGTCAGATTCCTTCTTCAGTTCTGGTCAGATTCCTTCTTCAGTTCTGGTTAGATTCCTTCTTCAGTTCTGGTTAGATCCTTCTTCGGTTCTGGTCAGATTCCTTCTTCAGTTCTGGTCAGATTCCTTCTTCAGTTCTGGTTAGATTCCTTCTTCAGTTCTGGTTAGAGTCCTTCTTCAGTTCTGGTCAGATTCCTTCTTCAGTTCTGGTCAGATTCCTTCTTCAGTTCTGGTTAGATTCCTTCTTCAGTTCTGATTAGAGTTCTGGTTAGATTCCTTCTTCAGTTCTGATTAGAGTCCTTAGAGTCCTTCTTCAGTTCTGGTTAGATTCCTTCTTCAGTTCTGGTCAGATTCCTTCTTCAGTTCTGGTTAGATTCCTTCTTCAGTTCTGGTTAGATCCTTCTTCGGTTCTGGTCAGATTCCTTCTTCAGTTCTGGTTAGATTCCTTCTTCAGTTCTGGTTAGATTCCTTCTTCAGTTCTGGTTAGATTCCTTCTTCAGTTCTGGTTAGAGTCCTTCTTCAGTTCTGGTTAGATTCCTTCTTCAGTTCTGGTTAGATTCCTTCTTCAGTTCTGGTTAGAGTCCTTCTTCAGTTCTGGTTAGAGTCCTTCTTCAGTTCTGTCAGATTCCTTCTCAGTTCTGGTTAGAGTCCTTCTTCAGTTCTGGTCAGATTCCTTCTTCAGTTCTGGTTAGAGTCCCTTCTTCAGTTCTGGTCAGATTCCTTCTTCAGTCTGGTTAGAGTCCTTCTTC
>JAIEZT010000010.1:60000-95362 GCA_019594935.1 Periophthalmus modestus | reverse complement strand
CTCCTGAAAAACAAATTCCCCAAAACATATTTAAATGATCAGGATTATTTTTTTTTTATTAGTTTTTTTTTTTTTTTTTACAATTATCATCAACGCAGTGTCAGTTAGTCTATTGTACCGTCACCTTGTCTCCTCTCCTCATCTCCTCTCCTCATCTCCTCTCCTCGTCTCCTTGTCTCCTTTCCTCTTGTTATCAGGACCTTTCACTTCTCATATTTCTTGTAAAATCTGCAGACTCAGCAGCGACTGCTCTGTGATTGGTCGACACCTCCCCCTTTACTCTTATTGGCTGACATTTCCCATGGTCCCGCCCCTCGCTTTGACAGGTCAAGCACACCTGAGTTACTGTTAAATTTACGGCAGGTGTTAACCTTCTGCTCAGAGGCTCTTTATTTCACATTTTACATTAAACTTTTATATCTCACCATAAAGAGTTCTTCAGACTGTTATGAAGTATAAAAGAGATCAGGAGTCTAACCCACAACCTCAGGATAACCACTCTGCCACAGTCACATGGGGAGAACATGCACACTCCACTTAGAGAGGTGGAGGAGACAAGGAAACAAGAAAGGAAACGAAAAAAAGGAGACAAGGAGGCAAGTGAAGAGATAAGGACATGAGGAGAAAGGAGGCAAGGGAGGAAACAAGGAAGGAAAAGAACAAGAAACAAAGACACAGGGTAAGAGACAAGGAAACAAGAAGAGAAGAGACAAGGGAGGAAATAAGGAAACAAGTAAAGGAATGAGGAAGGAATCAATGAAGGAAACAAGGAGACATGGAGTCAAAAAGACAGGAGGAAAGGGGAAAAAGGAAGGAAATAAAAAAGGAGATAAAAACTTTTGCTGACAAGGAGAGGAGGAGACGAGGAGAAGAGGAGTTTGTCTGGGGGCGTGTCCAGAGGCCAAGTCCAGTTTAACGACTCCGCCCCTTTAATGAGCTCATAAACTCATTAATGAGGCTGTAACTGCGGTTACCACCTGCCAATCAAACCTGTGGCAGAGTGGTTAGTCCTGGTTTAGTTCTGGTTAGTCCTAGTTCAGTCCGGGTTCCGTCCTGGTTTAGTCCTGGTTTAGTCCTGGTTTGGTCCTGGTCCAGTCCTGGTCTAGTCCTGGTCTAGTCCTGCTTTAGTCCTGCTTTAGTCTTGGCGTCTCACGTGGAGGTTGTGGGTTACACTCCTGCTGTGTCTTGCTGTAGCAGAGTGGTTAGCCTCATTAGAGCTGGTCTCTCGGCCTCTACAGAATCGATCTTTCTTGTTTGCATAAAGACTTATTAAAAATCGTCGCTTTATGACATTTTATGATTTATTATATTTACTGGGGCCTGAGTCTGAGGCTGACCTCTGACCTCTTCATTGCGGCTGGTTTCATAATGACTGAGTTAATAAAGACGATTATTTTAAAAAGAAGAAGTAGAAGACCGAGAAGACCTGCAGTCAGCAAAAACAAAACAAAAACACATGGAAAGTTTTGTGAAGCAGACGACTCTACATGTGTTCTACATGTATGTCTATGGTGAAATGTTCAGCAGTTACCATGGTGACACAATGCACAATTAGCAAAAGCAGCCTGATAAGTTTTAAGATCATCTGAAAACTAAAAAATAAAATATAAAATGGATTTAAACAGCACATTTTCAGGAGCCCGTGATTAATACGAGCGTTCAAAAAGATGAGAGTGACTAACTGAATAACTGTTAGCTAATGCTAGCTAGCTTGTAACTGTGATGTTATTTGAGAGGGACTTGTTTAACAACACAAATCAGATCACATGTTGTAGTTCCATCTAAATCAGCTCGTTCAGACTGTGTTAAAACAAAGCTCTAATTAAAGTCTAACAAAACCTCAGACAGAGCAGAGAGCCAGTTAGCGTCACAGTTGGGGAATGCGACACATCTCGGGAAAGTATCAATGTTAAATCTAGGACAAGTTTTGCCATCATTTATAATTTGTTGTATTAAAATAAAATAAAATACTTTTCTTTATAGCTCAGTAAAATATGAAATCGTGTCATGAGGTAAACTGACCTGTGTCTCATTGAGGATCCAGAAACTCAGAAAGAACTTGAGTTTTTACAGATTTTAGTTTCTGAAAAATCACTTTTGAAGCACAAATATGAAGGACACATGAAGGACATGCCGTTTACTCAGCTGTGAGTTAAACTCCCCTTTAATCCATCCCCCTCTTCTTCTCTCTCTCTCCCTCTCCCTCCTTCCCTCTCTCTTTTCCTTTCCCCGTTTCCTTGCTCTCTCCCTCCTTCCTTCTCTCCTCCCCCTCTCTCCTCTCCTCTCCCTTGTTTCTTCTGTTTCTTCTCTGTGTTTTCGTTTATCGAGTGAAACAGGCTCTGAGGCTGGACTCAGACCTGAGAAAGTCCTGGTCCAGATCCGAGACCCTCCTGAGGGACTTTAATCCAGGATTCTGGTCTAGACCTGTTTCTCACAGATTAGACTGGGACAGACCTGGTTTAGGCCTGTTTTAGTCTTGATTTAGTCCTGGTTTAGTCCTGGTTTAGTTCTGGTTTAGTCCTGGTTTAGTCCTGGTTTAGTCCTGGTTTAGACCTGGTTTAACCTGGTTTAGTCCTGGTTTAGTCCTGGTTTAGTCCTGGTTTAGTCCTGGTTCCTCATTTAGTCCTGGTTTCAACCTCATTTAGTCCTGGTTTAGTCCTGGTTTGGACCTGGTTTCAACCTCATTTAGTCCTGGTTTAGTCCTGGTTTAGTTCTGGTTTAGTCCTGGTTTAGTCCTGGTTTGGACCTGGTTTCAACCTCATTTAGTCCTGGTTTAGTCCTGGTTTAGTCCTGGTTTAGTCCTGGTTCAGATCTCATTTAGTCCTGGTTTCAACCTCATTTAGTCCTGGTTTAGTTCTGGTTTAGTCCTGGTTTAGTTCTGGTTTAGTCTTGATTTAGACCTGGTTTAGTCTTGATTTAGTCCTGGTTCAGACCTCATTTAGTCCCAGTTTAGTTCTGGTTTAGTCCTGGTTTAGTCCTGGTTTAGTCTTGATTTAGACCTGGTTTAGTCTTGATTTAGTCCTGGTTTAGTCCTGGTTTAGTTCTGGTTTGGACCTGGTTTAGACCTCATTTAGTCCTGGTTCAGTCTTGGTTTAGTCCTGGTTTAATCTGTTATTTTATTTGTATTTTATTTTATCAGAAATAGTTAAAGAAAAGCATTTCTTTTTTCATGAATCATCCAAAAACACATTTATTTTATCAAATCTAATCAAACATTTGTCTCCGAGTCTGAGCTGTGCAGACAGAGTGCCCCCTGCAGGACACTCACAGTCATAACATCTGTATTTACTTTTATTGATTTAGTTTGACTGTTTTTGTTAATTCGGTGAAACTTTTTTGGCTGATTCAAATCTCCTGCAACTAAAATTACTAAATATTTTGTTGTACAGTTTACAGATCTTTGTTATTTGCTTTAGTTTAGTTCACATTTAACATGACACATATCATCTTTTCATATTTGTCCAAAAGCCCTGTGTCCTAACTCATGAGAACAAGTTTGTGGTTTGATAATGTGTTAGGAGCGTGGACTTTATTGAAGGCTCATGTATTACTCCTCTGCTTCATAATGGAAAGAATCAAAATATTCAATAATCTCTGTGAGGTTTTTGCCTGAGTCGTGCTAAAATGTACATATCCTCACACATCTTTGGGTAACTTTTATTAAAATGTTTCATCGTTCACAGCATGAACAGTTTACATCGTCTTCTTCTGTGGAGACAGTCGTTCATTGGCTGAGATAAAGTGTTTAATCTCATGCCATTTGTCCTTTAATTTTATTTAATTCAGTGTATTTTCAGATCAGATCTTCACTTGGAAATGCACTCCCATGGACTAAATCAGGACTAAGCCAGGACTATACCAGGACTAAACCGGGACTGAACCAGGACTGAACCAGGACTAAACCAGGACTAAACCAGGACTGAACCAGGACTATACCAGGACTAAACCAGGACTGAACCAGGACTATACCAGGACTAAACCAGGACTGAACCAGGACTAACCCAGGACTAAACCAGGACTAAACCAGGACTGAACCAGGACTATACCAGGACTGAACCAGAACTAAACCAGGACTAAACCGGGACTGAACCAGGACTAAACCAGGACTAAACCAGGACTAAACCAGGACTAAACCAGGACTAAACCAGGACTAAAGCAGGACAGGCTGCAGGACTAACATGAATTCATTTGCAGATAAAGTTCAAAGTTTAACTGTGAAATCTGGCAGTTATGGAACATTTCTCTGAATTACTTCAGTTTGTCAGTTGTTTCATTGTAGGAGAAACTTTGTAGTTCTTTAAAAAGAGTTCATTCCAAAGTTTACTCAGACTTTCAGACCACTGTGTCTTTGCCTGTTTGAATGTGTATCCATGATGCTCCTTTACTTTGCATCCAGGGTGTGGTGATAGAAGACTGGGCTCTTTTACAGACAGACTCCAGTGACAGAGGAGCCAATCGAGCGTTTTTTTTAGTCCTGGTGTAGTCCTGATTTAGTCCTGGTTCAGTCCTGGTCTAGTCCTGGTTCAGTCCTGGTTCAGACCTGTTTTAGTCCTGGTTTAGTCCTGGTCTAGTCCTAATTTAGTCCTGGTTTAGTCCTGGTTCAGTCCAGTTTTAGTCCTGGTTTAGTCCTGGTCTAGTCCTGGTTCAGTCTTGGTCAAGTCCCAATTTAGTCCTGGTTTTAGTCCTGGTTTAGTCCTGGTCTAGTTTTAGTCCTGATTTAGCCCTGTCCTTTAGGTTCAGTCCTGGTCCTGGTCTAGTCCTGGTTCAGTCCTGGTTCAGTCCTGATTTAGCCCTGGTTTAGTCCTGGTCTAGTCCTGCTTTATTCCTGGTTTAGTCCTGGTCTAGTCCTGGTCTAGTCCTGGTCTAGTCCTGGTCTAGTCCTGGTTTAGTCCTGGTTTAGTCCTGGTTCAGTCCTGGTCTAGTCCTGGTCCAGTCCTGGTTTAGTCGTGTGTTTTTCAGTAAATACTCTTTTAACTCTGGGATGGCGGTTTGTCGTGTTTTTCGCTCTGTTTGGTGAACACAGTTTTTCAGGCGCCGCTCGGCCTTCTGGGAAACGCAGACTGGTCTGAGGCAGCCGCTCGGGGCTTGTGGGAAACGCAGTACACGGCTCTGCACTAAGTGTAGTTTCTGCTCCAGTGAACGAGGAGGTCGCTGGTTTGAGTCTCACAGGGACAGAGACCAGGACAGGGTCAGAGAGCGCCCCCCCGTGGACACACCACAAACTACTGCTCAGACTCACTTGAAAACATTGAAAACAGCTTAATGTTTGTTTCACTGATTGAAGAAGAAAAAATTACACAGGCCACAAAAACTGTTTTCTATTCACTGGTTCTGTGGTTTGGAGCCTGAATTCTGTGATCGAGTCCCTCCATGTATCCCTTTGATTTAGAAAAGTGGCTGTATAGTGAATATTACCAAATTAATGAGTAATTGCACTGGAATACACTCACTTAAAACTGTGATTCTGAATATTTATTCTCAATACATTTATGAAGTTACTTCCCAACACTGATCCTGGTCTGGACCTTTGTGGAGGTTTGGCCTGTTGTGGATTCAGCTACAAATATGAATCAAAAATCTAAACGTCTGAGTGTAGCTTGGCAAGGAAAGTTTATTTGTATCGAGCTTTTCATACACAAAGTCATTCAAATAAGAAAGACATTAAAATCACACAAATCAAAATATTAATAATCACAAATAATCATCATAAAATTAACATTAAAGGAGTGAAAAAGTGCAGAATAAAAACCTTTCAGTCATAGCTTCAGCTTCAGTGACTTTTACTGAAAAGATGCTGCCAGTGTCAAGACATTGATTTATTTCTCGTGTCGTTCTTCTGAGTAGCTCATGTTTGTCACTGTCTCACATAGAAACCACAGAAGCTGTTCCAGTGGCTTCTGTGATTTCTACAACTCTCTGCCGATACCTGAAATGAACCGATACCTGATATTAACTGATACCAGATATAAACCCGATACCAGAGCAGAGACTGAAAAAAGTATTTCCTTAAAACTAAAATAATATAAGACAAAACTCTCTGCTCTCTCTGCTCTCTCTGCTCGCTCTGCTCTCTCTGCTCTCTCTGCTCGCTCTGCTCTCTCTGCTCTCTCTGCTCTCTCTGCTCTCTCTGCTCTCTCTGCTCTCTCTGCTCTCTGCTCTCTCTCTCTCTGCTCTCTCTGGTCTCTCTCTCTGCTCTCTCTCTGCTCTCTCTCTCTCTCTCTGCTCGCTCTGCTCGCTCTGCTCGCTCTGCTCTCTCTGCTCTCTAGCTCAGCTCGCTCTGCTCTCCCTGCTCTCTCTGCTCTCTCTGCTCGCTCTGCTCTCTCTGCTCGCTCTGCTCTCTCTGCTCTCTCTCTGCTCTCTCTGCTCTCTCTGCTCTCTCTGCTCTCTCTCTCTCTCTGCTCTCTCTGGTCTCTCTCTGCTCTCTCTCTGCTCTCTCTGCTCTCTCTGCTCGCTCTGCTCGCTCTGCTCGCTCTGCTCTCTCTGCTCTCTCTGCTCGCTCTGCTCTCTCTGCTCGCTCTGCTCTCTCTGCTCTCTCTGCTCGCTCTGCTCGCTCTGCTCTCTCTGCTCGCTCTGCTCGCTCTGTTCTCTCTGTTCTCTCTCTGCTCTGCTCTGCTCTCTCTCTCTGCTCTCTCTCTGCTCGCTCTGCTCTCTCTGCTCTCTCTGCTCGCTCTGCTCGCTCTGTTCTCTCTGTCTCTCTCTGCTCGCTCTGCTCTCTCTCTCTCTGCTCTCTCTGCTTCTCTGCTCTCTCTGCTCTCTCTGCTCGCTCTGCTCGCTCTGCTCTCTCTGCTCTCTCTCTGCTCTCTCTGCTCGCTCTGCTCGCTCTGCTCTCTCTGCTCTCTCTGCTCTCTCTGCTCTCTCTGCTCTCTCTGCTCTCTCTGCTCGCTCTGCTCGCTCTGTTCTCTCTGTTCTCTCTGCTCGCTCTGCTCTCTCTGCTCTCTCTGCTCTCTCTGCTCTCTCTTCTCTCTCTCTGCTCTCTCTACTCGCTCTGCTCTCTCTGTTCTCTCTGCTCTCTCTGTTCTCTCTGCTCTCTCTGTTCTCTCTGCTCTCTCTGTTCTCTCTGCTCTCTCTGCTCTCTCTGCTCTCTCTGCTCTCTCTGCTGCTCTCTCTCTCTCTCTCTCTGCTCTGCTCTCTCTGCTCTCTCTGCTCTCTCTGCTCGCTCTGCTCTCTCTCTCTCTCTCTCTGCTCTCTCTGCTCTCTCTGCTCTCTCTCTCTGCTCTCTCTGCTTTCTCTGCTCTCTCTCTGCTCTCTCTGCTCGCTCTGCTCTCTCTGCTCTCTCTGCTCGCTCTGCTCTCTCTGCTCTCTCTGCTCTCTCTGCTCTCTCTGCTCTCTCTGCTCGCTCTGCTCTCTCTCTGCTCTCTCTGCTCTCTCTCTCTCTCTGCTGCTCTCTCTGCTCTCTCTGCTCTCTCTCTCTCTCGGCTCTCTCTGCTCTCTCTCTCTGCTCTCTCTGCTCTCTCTCTGCTCTCTCTGCTCTCTCTGCTCTCTCTCTGCTCTGCTCTCTCTCTCTCTGCTCTCTCTGCTCTCTCTGCTCTCTCTCTGCTCTCTCTGCTCTCTTCTCTCTGCTCTCTTCTCTCTTCTCTCTGCTCTCTTCTCTCTGCTCTCTTCTCTCTGCTCTCTGCTCTCTTCTCTCTGCTCTCTTCTCTCTGCTCTCTCTGCTCTCTCTGCTCTCTCTGCTCTCTTCTCTCTGCTCTCTCTGCTCTCTCTGCTCTCTCTGCTCTCTCTGCTCTGCTCTCGCTCTGCTCTCTCTGCTCTCTGCTCTCTCTCGCTCTCTCTCTCTGCTCTCTCTGCTCTGCTCTGCTCTCTCTCTCTCTCTCTGCTCTCTCTGCTCTCTCTGCTCGCTCTGCTCTCTCTGCTCTCTCTGCTCTCTCTGCTCTCTCTCTCTCTCCTCTCTGCTGCTCTCTCTCTCTGCTCTGCTCTCTGCTGCTCTGCGCTCTGCTCTGCTGCTCGCTCTGCTCTCTCTTCTCTGCTCTCTCTGCTCTCTCTGCTTTCTCTGCTCTCTCTGCTCTCTTCCTCTGTCCAGGATGCTCTCTCTGCAGCTCAGCTCTCACTCTCTAAGACCTGAGTTCAGCTCTGCTCAAAAGACTGTTGACTCTCTGCTCACTCTGCAAACATCTGCTCATTTCTGCTCTGTGAAAATCAGCAGTGTGTAATGAAGTACAAGCAGTAAAGTACTGTTTTATTAAGTCAAAGTTAAGTTCTGTTAGATCTCAAAATCTGTGCAAAAAACTTTTTAACTTTTTACTGTTTAAGTTCACTTTTTTTTAAAAATGCTTTAATACTTTTACTTAAGTCCATTTTTTCATGTGATACTTTGACTATTTTACTCCATCTGTGCTTTTACTTAAGTAATAGTAACTGTAACTTCCACTGAAAATCTGCTACAGTCATTTGGACAAAAAACATGTCAAAAGACGGGGAATATTTTTGGAAGGAGAGCTGGGAGTTTTACCTCATCAGGTGATGTCTCTTTTGTTCCACAAAGGAGATGAGGAGGAGATGAGGAGATGAGGAGGAGATGAGGAGGAGATGAAGAGATGAGGAGGAGATGAGGAGGTGAGGAGGAGAGATGAGGAAGAGATGAGGAGGGGATGAAGAGATGAGGAGGAGATGAGGAGGAGATGAGGAGGAGATGAGGAGGAGATGAAGAGATGAGGAGGAGATGAGGAGGAGATGAAGAGATGAGGCGGAGATGATGAGGAGGAGATGAAGAGGAGATGAGGAGGAGATGAAAAGATGAGGAGATGAAAAGATGAGGAGGAGATGAAGAGATGAGGAGGAGATGAGGAGGAGATGAGGAGAAGATGAAGAGATGAGGAGGAGATGAGGAGAAGATGAGGAGGAGATGAGGAGAGGATGAGAAGGAGATGAGGAGAAGATGAGGAGAAAATTAGGAGAAAATGAGGAGATGAGGAGAATATGGGGAGAAAATGAGAAGATGAGGAGAAAATGGGGAGAAAATGAGGAGAAAATGAGGAGAAAATGAGGAGATGAGGAGGGCTTATCTGTATCTTGGTCATGGCACATCTATCTGAATTTCCTGAGGAGAAAATGGGGAGAAAAAACCCGGATTAGTCCAAATTTAGTCCTGAGTTTAGTCCTGTTTAGATCTAGTTTAGTCCTGGCTTAGTACCTGTATCTTGGTCCTGGTGTAATCCTGTTTTAGACTTACTTTTTTCATCCTGGTTTAGTCCTGGTTTAGTCCAAATTTAGTCCTGGTTTAGTCCTGGTTTAGATCTAGTTTAGTCCTGGTTTAGTACCAGTTTAGTCCTGGTGTAATCCTGGTTTAGACTAGACTTGTTTTCATCCTGGTTTAGTCCTGGTTCAGTCCTGGTTCAGTCCTCCTTCAGTCCTGGTTTTGTGTTGTGTTTAGATGCCCTCTGGTGGACACATGTCTGAACTACATGTTTAAAGAATCACAGGAAGTGTATGAACTGTCCTTTTAGAATAAAACACAGACCACAGAAAAGACCTTCAGAATAAAAGCCTCAGGCTGATGCAGTCATTTTATTTCATTTTTACAGAAAGAAGAATAAATATCTGTCTTTTATTTTGACACAAATAAAAAGTTCGACTCGAGTCGACGTTTTCAGCACCAAAACAGACGGAAGTCAGTAAACAGCCAGGACGGAGGGAGAGGAGGAAGAAAGGAGGAGGAGAAGAGGAGAAGAGGAGAGGAAGAGAGAGGGAGGAGGAGAGGAGAAGAAGGAGGAGAGAGGAGAGGAGGAGTGGACCAAAACAGACAGAAGTCAGTAAACAGCCAGGAGAGGAGAGGAAGAGGAGAGGAGGAAGAGAGGCAGAGAGGAAGAGAGAAGAGGAAAAGAGGAGACGTGGAAGAGGAGAGGAGGAGAGAAGACAGGATGAGAGGAGGAAGAGAGGATGAGAGGAGGAGAAGACAATGGAGGAAGTCCATAAAGTCCAGTAAACTGTGGTTAAGGTTCACCTCTGATCCAGACCAAGTTCAGTCCTCTTCTGATCCGGGGTTAGACCAGGTTTAGTCCGGTTATGATCTGGCTTTAGGACCATATTTAGTCTGGTTATGATCCGGGGTTAAGACCACATTTCGTCCGGTTGCAATCCAGGTGTGATCTGGAGTTAGGACCACATTTAGTCCGGTTGTGATCCGGGGTTAGGACCAAATTTAGTCTGGTTATGATTCTGTTGTGATCCGGGGTTAGGACCAGAGGATGAAGGCCAGAGAGAAGAAGAGGAACAGGAAGAGGAACTGAAACATCACAATAAAAGCTCAGGTTAGAGTCTGCGACTGCCCTTCACAATAAAAGCCTCAGACATAAAGCTCTTTCAGCACAAGGCCCAGTCATAAAAAGGGCCTTGTGCTGAGACCCTTTCAGAATAAGAGCCCTGTGCTGAGACCCTTTCAGAATAAGAGCCTTGTGCTGAGACCCTTTCAGAATAAGAGCCTTGTGCTGAGACCCTTTCAGAATAAGAGCACACTGAGACTGACCTTCTCCTCGAGCTCTTTGATCTGCCGTTTCTGTGCTTCGATCACCTCCTCCAGGTCTTTGTTTCTCTGGACACAAAAAGACAACATTTAAATAAAAGTGAGATTAGGGTCTAATAAAAAACATTTTAACAAAATTAAGTTCAGTTTAATACCAGTCTTTTTGCTGCTGTTGTGTCCATGAGCAGCACACTTCCCCTCCTCTGTGTGACTTAATAAGTAGAGGTAATAGTAGTAGTACTTACATATATTTACAGTGTATTTAAGTGCAGCAGCTCCATTCGCTCCTTCAGGTAAGTATTAGTGTTAGTTGTTGTTGTAGTAGTAGTAGTAGTAGTATAGTAACAGTAGTAGTATTTATGCAGCTGTTGTGCTAGGTGCAGTAAAAACAGTAGTAGTAATAGAATCAGTAATAGCAGTACATTTACTTACAGTATACATACATAAGTACCTGTTGTGCTAGGTGCAGTAGCTCCACTCGCTCACTCAGAATTACTATTATAATAAGTTGCAGTATAAGTAGTAGTTATACAGTAACAGTAGTAGTAGTAGTAGTAGTATTAATGTACCTGTTGTGCTAGTAGTAGTAGTATTAGTAGTAGTACAGTAAAAGTAGTGGTGATAGTAGGGGTAGTAGTAGTAGTAGTAGTAGTAGTAGTAGTAGTAGTAGTAGTAGTAGTAGTACAGTAAAAGTAGTAGTAGTAGTAGCAGCAGTGATAGTGGTAGTGGTGGTGGTAGTAGTAGTAGTTGTAGTAGTAGTAGTAATGGTAGTGGTAGTACTAGTAGTACAATAACAGTAGTAGTAGTGTAGTGGTAGTAGTTGTAGTAGTAGTAGTAGTAGTAGTAGTAGTAGTAGTTATATATGTACAGAGTACCTGTTGTGCTAAATGCAGTAACTCCATCCGCTCCCTCAGGATTTGTGCATCGCGCTCTCGGAGCTCACACATCACGTTGCGTTTCCATTGGTCCACGGCTTTGCTTAGCTCCGCCCTCTGCTCCTCCGTCAGCCTATCGGCTCGCACCTCCTGTTTGAGAGACGTCTGCTCCTCGAGACGCAAGGCCTCGTACAGCATGGCCTCCAACTCCAAGATACGCTGCAGATATAATGGAATATAAAACACAAAGTAATAATATAGACAGAGCGTTTAAAGTGTATGGACCTCATTTTACCGTCTTAAAAATGTGAAAAACTACAGAAAGTTCCTCCTCACTTACTTTATGTATTCTGAGCATCATAAGTGTTCACCACAATGAGTTTATAAGAACTTTTCACAGCTCTCAGAGACCAGAGCGGTGTTACAGAAAAAATAAAACAACTAGCATGCCAACACGCACTTTCTGATTCTCCGACAGTAAAACGGGGTCAGACCTTATGAGCTTCATCCATCGACTGTTTCCTGAAGTCCAGCTCCTCGTCCAAATACCCCTTCAGTTTAGAGAACTGCTCCTGTAAATACAAATACTTACAGTACTCATAGTACTACCACTGTTACTACTACTGCTGCTGCTACTACTACTACTGCTACTACTACAACTACTACTACTACTCCTGCAGCTATACAGACATTCCTTTAGCTTAGATAACTGCTCCTGTGTACACAAATACAAGTACTCTCAGAGTACTACTACTACTAAAACTACTACCACTATTACTACAACTGAAGTATGCAGGTATACCTTCAGATTAGCTTATCCTAGTGCGTGAATATCTATACAGTAGTAGATACCAACACAGTAGAGTATTATTCTGCAGTATTATGGGGGAGTGAAGTACCTTCTCGGTCTGGATGTCCAGTCTGGTTTGGTTCAGAGCGGAACGCGTCATTTCTATCGACTCCAGCCACTGACAGAAAGAAAGAGAAGAAAGAAGAGAAGGAAGACAGGAGAGAGAGAGAGAGAGAGAGAGAGAGAGAGAGAGAGAGAGAGAGGGAAGACAGGAGAGAGAGAGAGAGAGAGAGAGAGAGAGAGAGAGAGAGAGGAGAGAGAGAGAGAGAGAGAGACAGAGAGAGAGAGGAGAGGGAGAGAGAGAGAGAGAGAGAGAGAGAGAGAGAGAGAGAGAGAGAGAGAGAGAGAGAGAGAGAGAGAGGGACAGGAAAGACAGAGAGAAAGACAGAGAGAGAGAGAGAGAGAGAGAGAAGAGAGAGAGAGAGAGAGAGAGAGACAGAGAGAGACAGAGGAAGACAAGACAGAGACAGAGAGAGGGAAAACAGGAGAGACAGCGACAGAGAGAGAGAGAAAGACAGGAGAGACAGAGAGAGACAGAGAGAGAGAGAAAGAGGGAAGACAGGAGAGACAGAAAGGAGAGGGAAAACAGGAGAAACAGCGAGAGAAGAGAGACAGATAAAGAGCAGAAGAGAAAATAAAGAGAGGTGAGAAGAAAGGAAGAGGACAGGGAGACAAGGAGGAGGAGCAAGAGAGAGACAGAGAGAAGAGAGGGAAGACACAGAGACAGAGAAACAGAAATAGGGGAAGGAAAAGGAGAGAGAGACATAGAGACAGGACAAGGACATGAGATAGGAGAGATGAAGAGAGAGGAGAGAAAGAGCAGAGAGAGGAGAGAGAGGGGTGAGAAAGACGAGGCGAAGAGAGAGAGGAGCAAAAGAGGAGAGGGAAAGTGAGTATGAACCACCATCATATGAACATATTTATGTAACAGAAGAGCCCGAACTTTTGGAGCCACATATAGAACTGACTTTGCTGAACTACAAAAGATGAGCTGTGCTGTTCAACAAGTGCCTCTTAAATAATATTAGTCAAAGAGTAAAAACTTTATGACAGTGTTTACTAATGTGTGTATTGTGTCTCCATAGTAAATTCTGAACATTCCACCATAGACATGCATGTAGAACTCCCCAGTGTGATGTCACTGTAAAGAATCAACATTGTGATAAGTATAAAAACTTGTACCTTCTCCGCCAGAGTGAGCACCGTTCGAGCCTGTATCACCACCACCTGCTCCTCATTTGACAGGTTCTGAACAAAAGACCAGACTGGGACTTAGTCCAGGTCTAAGGCCAGGTCTGAGTCCAGGTGTCTGATGTGGTCTCTGGTCTCATCTCTGATCTGGTCTCTGATTTGGTCTGGTCTGTTCCCTGGTCTCTAGTCTCTGGTCTCTGGTCAGGTCTAAGGTATGAGGTCTCTGAACTGGTCTTTGGTCTCAGGTGTGGTCTCTGGTCTCTGGTCCGGTTTAAGGTCTGAGGTCCCTGGTCTCTGGTCTGGTCTCTGCTCTCAGGTCTCTGTTCTGGTCTCTGGCCTCTAATCTCAGGTCTCAGGTCTCTGGTCTCTGGTTCGGTCTAAGGTCTGAGGTCTCTGATCTGAGGTCTCTGGTCTCAGGTCTGGTCTCTGGTCTGAGGTTTCTGGTCTCTGGTCTCAGGTCTGGTCTCTGGTCTGGTCTCTGTTCTCTGTTCTCTAGTCTCAGGTCTCAGGTCTCAGGTCTCTGTTCCGGTCTAAGGTCTGAGGTCTGAGGTCTGAGGTCTCTGGTCTCAGGTATGGTCTCTGGTCCCTGGTCTCTGGTCTGGTCTCTGGTCAGGTCTCTGGTCCGGCTTAAGGTCTGAGGTCCCTCGTCTCTGGTCCGGTCTAAGGTCTGAGGTCTCTGGTCTGGTTTAAGGTCTGAGGTCTCTGGCCTGGTGGTGGCCTTGTATCAGACTTTAAAATAACATAAATAAAGGAACATACACTTACGGCGTTATCGCCCAAAATGTCCAACTTTTTCATCAGATCAGTCATCACGATGTCCTGCAACAGAAGCACCAGACACATGGGGTTTAAGCCTGGTCTAAGGTCCAGGTCTGAGCCAGGACTCAGATCTGGTTATGATCCTGGTCAGGAGTACCTCTGGACCTTCCAGATCTGGTTATGATCCTGAGTACCTCTCTGGACCCTTCAGATCTGGTTATGACCCTGAGTACCTCTCTGGACCCTTCAGATCTGGCTATGACCCTGAGTACCTCTCTGGACCCTTCAGATCTGGCTATGACCCTGAGTACCTCTCTGGACCCTTCAGATCTGGCTATGACCCTGAGTACCTCTCTGGACCCTTCAGATCTGGCTATGACCCTGAGTACCTCTCTGGACCCTTCAGATCTGGCTATGACCCTGAGTACCTCTCTGGACCCTTCAGATCTGGCTATGACCCTGAGTACCTCTCTGGACCCTTCAGATCTGTTATGACCCTGAGTACCCCTCTGGACCCTTCAGATCTGGCTATGACCCTGAGTACCTCTCTGGACCCTTCAGATCTGGCTATGATCCTGAGTACCTCTCTGGACCCTTCAGATCTAGTTATGATCCAGGAGCCGAGAGCACCAGCTGGTCTTAAGTTGTGTTTGTCCTAGATCTTAGCTACATCCAAGATAGTACAAGTGCACCAGCTCAAGTTAAGCCCGGTCTCAGTGGTGCCCGGTCGTAGCCTGTGCCTGGTTGTAGCTGTGCCTGGATTCTGTGCTTGTTGTCTGGTTCAACAAAGGTTCTTTAGTTTAACAGTGTAAATTATGCAATAGAGCTACACTACTGTAAGGATCTGTGATTAAAATATGAGCTCAGAGCGTGAAGCAGGCTGCAGTGGCCAGCACTGAGAGCACACGAGAGAGAACAGGCCCAGGGACAGAGACGAAAGAGGAGAGAGGGAGACCGCAGGGCCAAGAGCGAGTCACCACATCCCTGCTGAATCAGAGCCACAGCAGTGGGCACATACGAGCAGGCAGAGCAGTTTCTCATGTTCTCCCAGGACTTATGCCTGCTCCACACTGGGAGTAAAAATTACACCTGGGCGTAGCATTGGGCGGTGCACTGGTCCTATGTTTTCATCTTTGAAATAGTGAAATAAAAACCCCAAGATCATGCCTGACAGCAGCAGTTACAGGGAGAGGGGCCACGTTTTTTCAATAGAAACTTAATTGGAGTTGATGGATCCGAATCGCACCCATGCTCACTTCCCGTTTGGAACGGGGAAGCTAGCAGGTTAGCTATGTCCAGATATATGTACAGTTTATGGTTAAGACGAGTCTCAAGTCAAACTGGTGCACTTTACTCCTGAGTTCTTGAGTACTTCTCTGGACCCTTTAGATCTGGTTATGATCCTGGTGGTACTCACAGTGATGCCCTCGGCCTGGCAGTAAATCTGCAGAGCACTGAGGCCTTCTGGGAAATGTAGCTGTTGGAAGGTGAGAGCTGGAGACCGGCGCTCTCTCTCCTATATGGGGCAGACAAGCTCAGGGTTAAGGGTCAAAGAGTGAGGGTCAGAGGTCAGGGGTCAGGGGTCAGACTGACCTCCAGCTCCAGGATCCTAAACTCTAGCAGCTCATTCTGATCCCTCACGTCCTGGATCTCACTCCTCAGACGCAGCTCCTCACACTCAGAGTCTGATAACTGAAATACAACACATATATGAAAAAGATCCACCGCAAAACTACAGCAACAGTATAAAAACTACAGCTCCCATCATCTGTGAAGAACACACAGTTCCTCACACTCAACAGATATATGTATGTATTTATTTGACAGGGACAGTGCATATTAATGAATATCTGTGATTACAGTGCTGCAGTAAAAGTACTCTGTACAGATAGTATTATAAATGACTGTAAATGCTAATTTCCATCTGTAGGCCTACATACAGAGCAAACTTCATCTCCCATCATCCTCTCTGTTTGCCACAGTCCCCCAAGCACAGAAGCACAGAAGATCTGACCTTCTCCAGGAGCTCCTGGTTCCTCTGGAACAGAGCCTGCTTCTCCTCCACCCACTTTAAGTCCTGAACAGATAAACACACATATGTTATATAGGTAAAAACACACACACACACACACACCACACACACACACACACACACACACACACACACACACACACACACACACACACACACACACACACACACACACACACACACACACACACGTGTGTGTTATATACTCTGTATATAACACAGGTATAACACACATATGTTCTGTAGGTACACCATCTTCTTCTCTCTTTGTCCCTTCCCCTTTGTTTCCTCAGGTGTGTCCTCACCTGTCTCTGATGTGTGTCCTCAGGTGTGTCCTCACCTGTCCCTGTTGTCTGAGAGCTGACTCCAAGTCTGTGACTTTGGTTTGGTATAAACTCAGCTCCACTAGAAGCTGCTCCCGACTCTGGAACATAAACAAAAGACACAAACATTTAAACATGCAACATAAATACATAAATGCAGGGTTAGGGTTAGGTCAAAGGTAAGCACTTACCTTGATCTCGGTCTCTGGGTCGTAACGCCCCCCGCAGGTCTGAGACAGGAGTGCATATGCCCTCTGTAGAGCCTGGTACTCTTGATTCAACTGACGATACCTGAGCTCCGCCTCCTCACGCACCTGAGCCAATCACAGACAGAGGAGCAATAAGAACCAATCAGAGGACAGAGGGGAGATGACGGACAGGACCAGTTAGGGTCAGTAGCAGGATCAGGGTTAGTCCAAGTCGTCTTTGAGCGAGTCTTTTGAGAGGATCCACAGACTACTATATATATATATATATACTATATATATATATATATATATATATATATATATATATATTATATATATATATATATATATATATAATATTTTCTGGACATAGCTAACCCACTAGCCAAAAAAAAACATGGCCCCTCTCTCTGTAACTGCTGCTGTCAGACTCGTAGTTCTGACCCCCAAATGTTGGTTTTAACCTGCACTACATGATCCTGGGCTTTTTACTTTACAATTTTGTCCCTAAATCAAGATATGAACATTAATAACAGACAGTCAGGCGCCTTCTTTCCCTGTGGTCACCTCAACGCTTAGTAATGCTGTGCTCAACAACCTCAATATAGCATTGTTAAGCACCCACCCACTGTAAACCAGTGGTGTGGGAGGGAAGGGGCATTATCTTCATCACCCAATCATCCTGATTGGCTCTTTGGTTGCTATGATACTCGTCGTCAGAATTCCAAATATAAAACTGAGCTCCAGATTAGCCGCTATAACTGCTGGTCTCGATGAGCTTCATTTGGAGCCAAATACTGTGGGGGACATCACACTCCCTCAGACCATTTTTTTTACACAGTCTGTGGGAGGATCTGATGGTTCTGGTCCAGTACCTCTGAGTCCGGCTCCTGGTCTGGGGTCCGGTCTGTGTGGATCGAAGGAGTCGATCCATCTGAGTCGAACGAAGCCTCTTCATCATAACCAAAAAACGTCTCGATAACCTGAAACAATAAAAAAAAGACTCAAGTCCTGATTTAGTACTGGTTCAGTCCGGGTTTAGTCCTGCTTTAATTTTAGTTTAAATCTGGTTTAGTCCTAGTTTAGACCTGGAGTCCTGCTTTAGTCCTGCTTTAGTCCTGCTTTAGTCCTGGTTCAGTCTTGGTCTAGTCTTGATCCAGTCCTGGTTTAGTCCTGGTCCAGTTCTGGTTTAGTCGTGGGTTAGTCCTGGTTTAGTTCTGGTTCAGTCCTGGTTTAGTTCTGGTTCAGTCCTGGTTTAGTCCTGGTTTAGTTCTGGTTTAGTCCTGGTCTAGTCCTGGTTTAGTTCTGGTTTAGCCCTGGTCTAGTCCTGGTTTAGTTCTGGTGTAGTCCTGGTTTAGTCCTGCTTTAGTCCTGGTTCAGTCTTGGTCTAGTCTTGATCCAGTCCTGGTTTAGTCCTGGTCCAGTCCTGGTTTAGTCGTGGGTTAGTCCTGGTTTAGTTCTGTTTCAGTCCTGGTTTAGTTCTGGTTTAGTCCTGGTTTAGTCCTGGTTTAGTCCTGGTTTAGTTCTGGTTCAGTCCTGATTTAGTCCTGGTTTACTCCTGGTTTAGTCCTGGTTTAGTCCTGGTTTAGTTCTGGTTTAGTCCTGGTTAGTCCTGGTTTAGTCCTGGTTTAGTCCTGGTTTAGTCCTGGTTTAGTCCTGGTTTAGTCCTGGTCTTACTCTACAGGCTCTGAAGGTTCTTCTCCTCTTCAGAGAGTCCTGGCGTCTGTGTCTCAGGAGCATGTCTCTCTCCTGCAGGACACAGAGGAGGGTTAGGGTCAGAGGTCAGGTGTCAGAGTTAGAAGAAGGTGTCACTGCTCGATTTGTCTCTTTTTAATGTAATTTGTTTAACAGTTTTAAGCGTGTTTATGCCGTGTTCTGTGGCTGTGGTCACTTGTGTGTCTCATCATAAATACACTCATATCAAAGTCTGACTCTTTCACAGAGTTTATTCTTAGAAACAGAACATTGTGTCACATGATGTAATGATGATGATGTTATGATGTCATGATTTCAGACGGAGCAGGTGTGACTCTGTGGGAGACTTATGTGAGACACGTGTCCACACTTCCACGCTTTAGCTCCGCTCTTTTGTTCGTGTGAAGGTTTGGCTCTACAGACGTTAGGTGTTGCTGCTTCTTTACAAAGTCATACTCACGATCACATTCTTGACGTAGCCGGCCGTCTCCAGGGCCTGGGATCAGAGAGGTCAGAGGTCACAGGGTTAGCTCAGGATTGTCTTATTTACTGCCCATAACCACATTTGAAAAGGTTTAACTATTTGTGTGTAACATTAGAAAACTGTCGCCCCTCTCTCTGTAACTGCCGCAGTGAGCCTCATCATTTTAATCGCTTTACATGATCCTGGTATTTTTATTTTACTGTTGGTCCATAACTCAAGATATGAACATCAGCTTCCTTCTTTCCCTGAGGTTGCTCCCGCTAGCATTAGCATCGCCCCGGCCCCTGCTAAACCAGCATTACGGGCGGGAAGTTACCCTCCACAGCTTTGCTTCAGATTGGCTGTTTGGTTGCTATGATACTCGTCAGAATTCCAAATATGGAGCCTGGCTCCAAAATCGCCCCGTAACCACTAGCCTAGCAGAGCTTCATCTGACTGGAGCTAAATGCTATGGGTGACGTCACATTCCCTTAGTCCACATCTTTATACAGTCTGTTGCGAGGGGGGTACAGGTGTTACCTTGGTGAGGTCGTCGATAATGTTCTGCTGCTCCATCACCTGTAACCGTAGAAACTCCATCTCCCTCTCATCCACAGTATAACCATGGAAACCAGAGCAGTGGGAGCGGTCCAGGTCGTTCAGAGATGATGGTCTCCTCTGATGAGAGTATAACAAGAACAACAACACGTGTTTAGAGCATGTGTTTAGGACAACACGTGTTTAAAACAACGTGTTTAAAACAACGTGTTTAAAACAACATGTTATTCTAAACAGCATGTATCGTTCTAAACACGTGTTCTCCTAAACAAGAACAATATGATGAAGAGTTTTCCTCAGTGTAACAGTAGTAGTATTATTAATATTAGTACTTTAACAGTAGTACTCTCACCATAGCCTGTAACTCCATGTTTTCTGAATTGCAACAGTAGTTGTAGTAGTAGCAGTAGTAGTAGCAGTAGTAGTTGTAGTAGTAGTAGTAGTAGTATTTTAACAGTAGTACTCTCACCATAGCCTGTAACTCCATGTTTTCCAAATTGCAACAGTAGTAGTAGTAGTAGTAGTAGTAGTAGTAGTAGTAGCAGTAGTAGTAGTAGTCGTTGTAGTAGTAGTCGTTGTAGTAGTAGTAGTAGCAGTAGTAGTAGTAGCAGTTGTAGTAGTAGTCGTTGTAGTAGTAGTAGTAGTAGTAGTAGTACTTTAATACTACTACTTTTTTGATTTTAGTTGTAAATTGTGTGATATTTTATTCTTGTACTGTGAAGCGTCTTTGAGTGTTTTGAAAAGCGCTATATAAATAAAATTTATTATTATTATTATTATTATTAACAGTAGTACTCTCACCATAGCCTGTATCTCCATGTTTTCCTGTGTCACAAAGCGCAGCTTGTTGCCGAGGCGACGGACGCTCAGAGCCAGCTCCTCGTTCTTTTTACTTAGACGTTTGTTTTTGTCCAGAACCGGAAGAAACTGTGACTCTGTGTCTCTTAAACGCTTCAACTATAACAGAAATATATATGGTACAATAAATAAATGACATATAAAAGCAGCACACAGAACAGAGAAACTGTGACTAAGTGTCTGAGGTGCTTCAGCTGGAACACAGAAATATATACGATCAAATATTTTATATATATTCCCTAAATATATTCATGTGTACTATATAACTGTGTGTATGTGATGTTTATATTTAATATATAACTGTGTATATATAATGTTAGTACATGTTTAGGGTCTGGTTATGCTTTAACTAGCAGCTCGTTGTAAATGTATGTGTCATGTGTATATGTTATGTTATTATAAACATGTATACAGTCTGTTGTGTTCCTATAAATGTGTGTATGTGTAGTATATAAGTGTATATATGATGTTAGAGTTTCAGAGTAGTTCATGTTTGTGTAGAGTCTTGTTTGTATGTGTACAGTCTTTGTCCAGATGAAGTTGGGCATTGTTCCAGACGTTCCCAGCTCATTGTGTTCCCTGAATGTTTGTATGAAGTACAGACATTCTGTGTGTGTTGGTTATTTTATGACAAACATAAATATAGTTAATAGTTCCAGATGTTACCAGTTCGTTGCGTTCCTCAGACAGAAGAGCGTTACGATCCTCCAGTTTTCTAACGACTGAACTCAGCTCTGCGATTTTCAGCTGAAAACGCCGAAGGTCTCTGTCCTCGGGAATCTGAAGGTCAAAATATATAATTAAATATTGATATAGAAATCACCGACATTCTCCTGCATCTGAGATAAATGCACGTTTGCTCCTTCCCACACACTATGTGAAATAAGTTTTACTGTTAAACCCTAAATCACAACCTCATTCACTGCTCCTGCACCAGAACCTGCACCAAACCATGGACAAAGTGCAGATCAAACAGGACGAAATCTGGACTAAACTAGGATTAAACCAGGACTAAACCAGGACTCGACTAAGACTTAACCAAGAAGGTACCAGTTTTAAACCAGAGCCAAACCAGGACTTAACCAGTCTTAAACCAAGACTAAATCAGGATTAAACCAGAACTAAATCAGGACTCAATTAGGACTAAAACACAACTAAAACAGGAGTGAATCAGGACTGACCCAGGATTAAATCAGGATTAAACCAGAACTAAATCAGGACTAAAACAGGACTAAACCAGGGCTAAACCAAGTCTAAACGAGGACCAAACCAGGACTAAACCCGGACAGAACCAGTTCTAAACCAGGACTAAAACAGGATTTAACTAGGACTAAACCCGGACTACAACAGGAGTCAATCAGGACTGAACCAGGACTAAACTGGGACAAAACAGGACTAAAACAGGACCAATGAGCCTCCTCCAGGTCCGAGAGGACTGTAGAACCGATACCAGTGTATGTATTTATTTGTAAATAAAGTAGCAGTTGTAGTAATAGTAGTAGTAATAGTAATAGTAGTAATAACAGAAGCAGCCAAAAGCTTCCTCTATGCCACAATACTTTCACACCTCTCCTACTGCATAACTAGCTGGTCCCAAGCAAATAAAACTAATCTTAAACCACTAGAGTCCATCTACAAGCATGCTCTGAAAATACTTGACAAAAAAAAAACAAACAATATCATCATTGTAACATACTTGGAAAATACAATATACTAAATTTCGATAATTTTGTTTCATTCGCTCATGTGCAATTGACCTTCAAGATTCTCCACAACCTTGCTCCTCCACCACTTAAAGAATTCGTCCAGCGATCAGAAACTGCTTCCAGAGCAACCCGAGGTACCACGAGAGGACAGTGTAACATCTCTAAATGTAGAACCGCCTTCGCCCAGTCCTCCTTCTCATATCGGGCTGTTAAACAATGGAATAAGCTCCCATCAGAGACACTGAGCTTAAACAGCCTCACAGCCTTCACCACGAGGGTGAAAGCGTGGTTTTTAGAAAACCAGAAATGTGTGCACATTTAGTTACTACATGCACGGGTTTGCATTTTAAATTGTATTTTGTGTGTGTGTGTACGTTTTATATGTTTATGTAAATATTAATTGTTGTTGCCCCCCACCCCCCCGAGGACTACAGACAGAAGTAAAGCTAGAATCTGGTACAAGCATCTCTGCTGGTACGAGCCTAATGTTATTGTACACTGTCCTACCAAATAAATAAATAAATGAAAATGAATATTAGTAGTAACTTGTATCAAACCATAAACTTTATATAGAGTTCTGTATAGACAGTGATGGGAAGAATACGTTGAAAATGTATTCAGTTACAGAATAGTGAATACCTGCATTAAAATGCATTTTGTTACATATTGCAGTGCGTGGTCCAATCAGAGTACTTAAATGATAGTGTTCACCTGCCCTTCACACTCAGACCAGCCTCCTCCTCCACCTGTTCTCCTCCTCCACCTGTCCTCCTCCACCTGCCCTTCACACTCAGACCAGTCTCCTCCTCCACTTGTTCTCCTCCTCCACCTGTCCTCCTCCACCTGCCCTTCACATTGAGACCAGCCTCGGCTTACCCCTCCTCTTGTCTCTGCAGCGTTGCATCAGACACAGCAGTGTTTTCTGTGGAGTCCCTCAAGGGTCTGTTCTTTGCACCAAACTCTTTTTCACCTCGGTAATCTCTGATTGGCCTGTCTTTGCTCTGGCCCCGCCCTCTGTGCATGTCTTACACTCTGATTGGCCTGTCCTGGCCCTGGCCCCGCCCTCTGTGCGTCTCGTAGCGCTGCGATTTGCTGCTCGGCCGCTTGAGTCTGGAGCTGTAGTCTGTGAGCGTGTCCGGCCTGAAGACCCAGAGCTTTGTCCAGGACTGAGACGGCCCGGTCCTTCAGTCTGATCTCCTCCATCTGAAATATACAACATACAAGGATTTATATACTACATACTGACAAAAGATATGAAAGTACAAGAGACACCTCGCTCTCTCTCTTCATTACTACTGATGTCCTGCCCTGTCCCTTTCGCACCAGTCGTCATATCTCACTGTCGCTCCTCATTACTCCAGATCAGTGGTGGAAGGTAACAAAGTAAAAGTAGTAAAGTACTGTACTTAAATACATTTTTTAAGTATCTGTGCCTAAATTTTACAGTGAATACTTTTGACTTTTACTTCACTACATTTTGAACAGGACTGAAAAGTAAAAAAGTACTTTTCATATGATTTGAGGGGTTATTTTTGCCATGTTTGTGGTAACATCCTGACTAAAGGTTTTTTTTTTAAACTTTTTTTTTTTTTTTTTTTTTTACTTTGAGCAAACAACAAAAAAAACACAAATTTGATCAGAAAAAATAAGAAATTGATTCATATTGTTACTGTTGAACAAAATATGTATAATTTTTTAAATCAATACCACTACATTTAACACATACATTTACCTTTTACTCTTAAAGTACATTTTTAAATAGGTACTTTAATAGTTTTACTGAAGTCGATTTTGTCATGTGACACTTTTACTTTTGTAAATTTTTGCTGTATCTGTATTTTTATTTAAGTAACAAAATGGAGTACTCCATCTAGCACTGCTTTAGATCTCCTCCCTCCTCGGCATTCACTAGTCATATCTCTCGCTCCCTCTCCCTCCTCATTACTCCAGATGCCCTCCCTCCTCCTCCGCTCTCACCAGTCGTCGTATCTCCCTCTCGCTCTCCCTCCGGCTCCTCTGTAGCTCCTCCTGGTGTTTGTAGTGGGCATTGCGCAGCTCGTTGGACCGGGCTTGGACGTTCTGTTGGGCAGAATTCAGTGCCTCCTCGGTGCTCCTCTTGGAACCGCGCAACTCCAGCACCTCCTGCTGCAGACGGGAACGCTCCAGCTCCCAGGAACGCCGAGCTTCCTCCAGGTCCGAGAGGAGGGAGGAGCGGACCTGAGGGGGAGAGAAACCGGGTCAGAACCAGGACTGAACCAGGACTGAACCAGGTCTCAACCAGAACTCAACCAGGATTAAACCAGCACTGAACCAGGACTGAACCAGGACTAAACAAGAACTGAACCAGAACTAAACCAGAACTGAACCAGGACTAAACCAGGACTAAACAAGGACTGAACCAGGACTAAACCAGGACTAAACCAGGACTAAAACAAGGACTGAACCAGGACTAAATCAGGACTAAAACAGTATTAAAACAGAACCAATGAGCCTCCTCCAGGTCCGAAAAAACTGTAGGCTTGGCACTAGTGTGTTGAGCACGTCTATTTCCTTGGTCAGTACTTAAAGTAGCAGTAGTGGTAGTTGTAGTAGTAGTAGTAGTAGTAGTAGTAGTAGTAGTAGTAGTAGTAGTAGTAGTAGTAGTCGTAGTAGTACCTTGTCCGTAGATCCCTGTTGCAGACTGGACACCAGAGCGTTGAGTCGGTGTATCTCTTGATCTTTTATTTTGATGACTCTCATCAGCTCCATCTCATGTTGCCGTAGTAACTGCTCCCTGACTCCGCCCACCTCGCGCATTTTCTCCTCGTGGAGTTTGGACCTGAGCGCTGTGATGGCAGCGGTGGAACGGTGATGCTCCGCTTTAAGCTCCTGAGCTTTTTCACGCTCTAGTCTGCTCACCTGTACACACACAAAGTACTGTTACTACTACTACTGTTAAAGTACTACTACTACTACTACTACTTTTAAACTACTATCAGAATGTGAGGGCGGCAGTGGAACAGTGATGTACTGTTACTGCTACTAAGTTTCCATTTAAGCTCATTACAAAACACAGTAAAAACATGACACACTGAGCCCAGATCTCACCTGATTATTTTGTTTGTTTTTTCGTAAGTCTTTAAAACATGTTTATAATCTTTCAATAGGTGTAGATTTTCAAAACTTTTAGTGAAATAAACCTTACATTGTGTTTACTTTCACCTTTTCACTATTAATAGGAATTAGCAGTTCATAAATGACTGTATGAAGAATATTTTATTTTAAGAACAATTCACATCTGAAACAAAAAGGTGTGAGCCCAGGGCTGATCCCTGTGGTACGAGCATTTAACCTTTTAGGGTCAGGGGGGCTCTGCATGTGTGTGTAGGGTCAGGGGCGTCCAAACTTTGTTCATCGAGGACCAGTTATTGAAATATAAACCATGTGGAGGCCCATAGATAGTGATCAATACGTGAATCTTTAGACTTTTATGTGAGGTTTTAAAGTACTACCTCTATTTAAAACAGCTGTAAAAAGTACTTCCCAGGATATGGACCAGAAAGTCCAGGGCCAAGAAAAAAACAGTACTACTGTGTTTAGTAGTAGTAGTATATATATTTGCAGTGTATTCTGTACCTTGCTCCTTTCTTGGCATAGTAGGATATATTTGCATAGCAGTAGTATATAAGTATACCATATATATATATATATATATATATATATATATATATATATATATATATATATATATATATATATATATATATATATAATATATATGTATATGTATATAGTACGTAACAACTACTACTTATATAGTAGTAGTAGTAGTAGTAGTAATAGCAGCATTTGCAGTAGTAGTATTAGCGGTAGTAGTATTTGCAGTAGTAATAATAGTGTATTTAGTACCTTGCTCTTTTCTTGCTGGAGCTCGATCTGAATCTCTGTCAGCTTAGATCGCAGCTCCTCATTGGCCGCCTGCAGTGTTGCCATGGTGTCGGTTTTTCCCCGCCCCCCATTGCCTTTTTTGGCCATGATCTTAATGTGACAGCTGTCAATCTAAGACAGCCCCGCCCCCTGAGACGGGACTCGACTTTCTGCAAGAGAATCAGAATCAGAATCAGAAGTTTTATTGCCATTGTCAGTGAGCACAGGTCACAGACTAGGAACTTACTTCGGTGATAAAGTGCACATAAAAACACACTGAATAAATACAAATACAAATAAGGGCATGCACAAAGAAAAAAAAAAAAAATGCTTAAAAATAAAATACTTAGGAGGTAGAAAATATATACAAGAGCAGCATCAGAACAGCAGTGCAACATGGGTTATTAAGGTGACCAGTGTTATAAAGTGTCAGTGGTACAGATATTATAAAGTGTTCATGAGACCAACAGCAGAGGGGAAGAAACTGTTCTTATGACGACAGGTTCTGGTCCTAATGGACTGTAGCCTCCTGCCAGAGGGAAGTGGCTCAAACAGTCCATGTCCAGGGTGAGAAGTGTGACGAAGAGAACCAGGATTAAACCAGGTCTAAACCAGGAATAAACCAGGTCTAAACCAGGTTTAAACCCAGGTCTAAACCAGGTCTAAACCAGGTTTAAACCAAGTCTAAACCAGGTCTCTAAACCAAAACCAGGTCTCTAAAAAACCGGTCTAAACCGGGTCTAAACCAGGTTTAAACCAAGGGTCTAAACAGGTCTAAACCGGGTCTAAACCGGGTCTAAACCGGGTCTAAACCCTAAACCGGGTCTAAACCAGGACTAAACCAGGTCTAAACCAAATATAAATAAAGCATGAGGTCTGGTGAATAAAGTTAAAACACAGATGTAAATAGTACACACTGTATTATAAAGTACACATGACAAGTACTATAGTATAGAGTACACACGAGTAGTACTGTAGTATAAAGTACACATGAGTAGTACTGTACTATAAAGTACACATGAGTAGTACTGTGGTATAGAGTACACATGAGTAGTAATGTACTATAAAGTACACATGTGTAGTACTGTACTATAAAGTACACATGAGGAGTACAGTAGTATAGAGTACATAGGAGCAGTAGTGTAATATAGAGTACACATGAGGAGTACTGTAGTATAGGCTCACAGTACACATGAGGAGTACTGTAGTATAGGCTCACAGTACACATAAGGAGTACAGTAATATAGAGTACACATGAGGAGTACCGTAGTATAGAGTATACATGAGGAGTACAGTAGTATAGAGTACATACGAGCAGTAGTGTAATATAGAGTACACATGAGAAGTACCGTAGTATAGGCTCACAGTACACATAAGGAGTACAGTAGTATAGAGTACACATGAGGAGTACCGTAGTATAGGCTCACAGTACACATGAGCAGTACTCTGAGAGCAGCACAGTAAAGTTACTGCATTTGGGACCAGACTGAAGTTGAGGCAGTACTCACAGCGTGTGGTGGACCCTGGGCTCCTGCATGTTCTCCGGGTTCCTCAGACGTTCTTTAGACGTTCTTTAGATTGTCCTCAGTGCAGTATAAATATATAAGCACCAACACAGATACACACAGACTCACATAGAAATGAATGGGCTCAGAGTTAGCTCGTGTGTTAGCCTCTGAGCAGCTCCTCTGCAGTGAGGAGAGGAAACAAGGAGCTAGGAGACGAGGAAACGAGGAGCTAAGAGACAGGAGATAGGAAGTAGGAGACGAGGGGGTAGGAGATGAAGGGGTATGAGGGAGGGGGTGGGAGCTAGGGCACAGGAGGCGAGGATGGAGGAAAGGAGACGAGGCAGCAGAGTGACAGCAGCATCCTTCTGCCTCCTCCTCTGTCTCCCAGAATGCACCTGTGCTCTGACTCACAGCAGGGCGCCCCCTCAGGCCCAGCGCGGCACTGCAGCAGAGCGCCATCTAGCGGACATCTGTCGGAATTACACTCAATGGTTAGAAAAGGATGCGCTCTGGAGGACAATAAATGTATTACATGTATCAGATGAAAATGAGCAGACAGCAGCAGAAGGGATTTAGTACAAGATAAATGTAACAAAAACATGGGAATTGTAAGAAATACGTGAAATATATTAAATATTTTATTATTATTATTATGTCTGGGGTTTTTGTTTTTTTTTGTAAGTTTCTGAATTTGTGTTTTTCAGATTGTATAATGTGATGATATCATACTCCCAGATGAGGTCAGATTTCTTTATTGATAACTGGTGTTTGTGGTAGTAGTATTTTTCGTAGTTTGCATGAGTACTATGTTTAGTATTACTGGCTCTACCTTGCCTCTGTTCTGGTAGTAGTAGTAGTAGTAGTAGTA
This sequence comes from Periophthalmus modestus, assembly GCA_019594935.1. Lineage (NCBI taxonomy): Eukaryota > Metazoa > Chordata > Actinopteri > Gobiiformes > Gobiidae > Periophthalmus > Periophthalmus modestus. The sequence continues at coordinate 67,126 of JAIEZT010000010.1, read as the reverse complement.
GTAGTAGTAGTAGTAGTAGTAGTAGTAGTAGTAGTATTTGCAGTTGTAGTAATAGTGGTATTTGTATAATATTTAGTCCATTGCTCTTTTCTTGATATTATTATAGTAGTAATAGCAGTAGTAATAGCAGTAAATTGAATTATTTGGAGTGGCAGTAGCAGTAGTAGTATAAGTACTCTCAGTATATTCTATACCTTTCTCTTTCCTTTATATAGTAGTAGCAGTATTTGCAGTGGCAGTAGTAGTATTGATAGTAGTAATAGTACTAGGAGTGGCAGCTTAGATCACATTCAACACTGATTTTAGCTGCCTCCATCTGTATTAAGTATGAGTGGATTATAGACCCTTTAAAATGCTGTGATCAGAATGTTCAAAATTACAGAATGGAGGCAAGTGGAGGCAAATGAAGCAGATATAATACATGTTCAATGATGAACAGATCATTTACATGGACCCAGGAGGTTTTCATTTGCCAGATTTCATTTGTTTTTTACATTCCTTGATTATTCCCATTTCTTCATTGAAATCACATAATGATCCAGTTCACTTTTGCCTCCAGTTGCCTCCACTCCAAATTTCAGAATATTTTTGTTTACAAGCTTTTAAAAGAACTATTGATACTTTGAAGCCATCAACATCCCCTGGGGGTGTGATGCTAGCTAGAGGCACTGCTCTGTCTGAAGCTCTGTTACTCATATTAGACTTTAATCTGAGTTTTTATTTTAACACAATCAGAAGAACTGATTTAGCTGAAGTACAACAGGCTGAGCTGATTTGTGCTGTTAAATAAGTCACTCTCAAATAACATTACAGTCAGAAGCTAGCTAGCATTAGCCAACAGTTAGTCACTCTCACCTTTTAGTTGAAAATCAAACACCTAAACAGGATCATGTGATGTTTAAATAATTTTTTCCGGGTTTACCTTAAAAGATAAGTGTTACAAAGTCAGAGGTCACAATAAGTGTGTCTTCATGGTAACTGATGAACATTATGACATAGACATAGGGGCAAAGTCAATCAATAGAGCTCTGTGATGTCATCTGAAACATAACACCTGTCCCACGTGAGTCCTGAGGAGAACCTAAAGAGCATAGAACATGTTCTGAAGAGGGAAGCCACAGCACAGGGAGAACATGCAAACTCTGCACAGAAACCCAGGAACTTAACCTCAGACCCTCCAGCTGTGGGGCAGGAGGGCTAACTACTCTGCCACGCTTTGCTCATTCCTTTAAACCAGTGTTTCTCACACTGTGTTCCAGCTCCTTCAAGTGGGACTTGGAGCTCTTCAGTTTGTGGGTTTAGCTCGGTGGGTTAGGTCGCTAGGTTAGACCTGGAATAGACCTGATTTAGCTCTGGATTAGACCTGGAATAGACCTGTTGAATAGACCTAGTTTAGCTCTGGATTAGACCTGGAATAGACCTGTTATAGACCTGGTTTAGCTCTGGATTAGACCTGGAATAGACCTGTTATAGACCTGGTTTAGCTCTGGGATTAGATCTGGAATAGTCTTGGTATAGACCTGGTTTAGCTCTGCATTAGACCAGGAAAAGACCTGTTATAGACGTGGTTTAGCCCTAGATCAGACTGGGAGTAGTCCTGTTATAGACCTGGTTTAGGTCTGGTTATGGCCTAAATTAGACCTGGAATAGTCCTGGTTATAGACCTTGTTTAGCCCTGGTTTAGCCTTACATTATACCTGGAATAGCCCTGCAATAGTCCTGGTTTAGACCTGGTTTAAACCTAGATTAGACCTGAAATAGTCCTGTTTAGATGTGGTTTAAATCTGGTTTAGCCCTCTATTAGACCTGGAATAGTCTTGTTATAGACTTAATTTAGTCTTAGAGTAGACCTGGAATAGTCCTGTTATAGACCTCGTTTAGCCCTAGATTTAGCTTTACATTATACCTAACATAGACCTGGAATAATTCTGGTTTAGACCTGGTTTAGACCTGGGTTAGACCTAGATTAAGCCTGTTACAGTCTTGTTATAGGCCTGGTTTAGACCTAGTTTAACCCTAGATTAGACCTGCAATAGTCCTGTTATAGACCTGGTTTAGCTCTAGATTAGGCCTGGAATAGTCCTGTTATAGACCTGGTTTAGACCTGGTTTAGCCCCAGATTATAGAGTAAACCTGTTATAGACATAATTTAAATCTGATTTAGCCCTCTATTAGACCTTGTTTAGCCTTAAATTATATTTGGAATAGTCCTGTTATAGTCCTGGTTTAAATCTGGTGGTACTCGTGAAGCCAGTGCCTTAAACAGTTCCAGTTTGTGTGGTCTCAGCTGCCTACACTTCCCAGAGTGCTTTGCTCAGAGGAGGGAGTGAAGAATGTGAAGAATTTGTTTCCTGTTCAGAGACTCTCACAAACTCAGAGACACAGAGACCAGAGACACAGACAGACTGAGAGACCCAGGTTTAAGGAGCTCTGAGGAGGTCCAAGGTCATATTTTGTAGTTTGAGTCTGAGTTTAGTGAAGTTTTATTCCGATTTTTGAAGTATTTTTACAGTTTGTGGAGTTGAGTTTGCGTGTCGTTCTCATGGAGTTATGGCAGAACCGCTGCTGAAGAGAACCCTGTCAAGATTTAGGACCAAATCCGGACCAAAAGCCAAAGGTAAGACAGGACTGACTCAGAACTGAACCAGGACTGAACCAGGACGTAATCAGGACTAAACCAGGACTAAACTAGGACTAAACCAGGAATAAACCAGGAATAAACCAGGAATAAACCAGGAATAAACCAGGAATAAAGCAGGACAGAACCAGGACTGAACCAGGGCTAAACCAAGACTGAACCAGGACTAAACCAGGACAGAACCAGGACTGAACCAAGAGTAAATCAGGATTGAACAAGGACTGAACCAGGACTAAACCAGGACTGAACCAGAACCTCTGGATTTAAACCCAGGCACCACAAGTGACATTATGGTGACAGTGGATCATACACAGAGAGATAAGACACACAGGAAACATGCACACTCCTCACGTGCACACTCCTGATGTGCGCACTCCTGACGTGCACACTGCTCACATACACACTCCTCACGTGCACACTCCTCACATGCACACTCCTTACATGCACACTCCTCATGCAGTAATGACAGGAAATACACTATTACACAATTTACTCCAAAATCCCCAATGGCCATGACCTACTTAAGTCCTGGTTTAGTCCTGGTTCAGTCCTACATTAGTCCTGCATGGTTTTGTCCTGGTTTAGTCCCAGTTTGGTATGAGTGAATGAGTGAGTTTGTGTTTAATGAATGGTGCCAGTGTTGCCGCCACCCCACCTCCTCCCTGTGCGTGTGTGCTTGTGTTTATGTGTGTGTGTGTGTGTGTGTGTGTGTGTGTGAGAGAGCCCGCGTGGACAAGTGTGCACATTTCTCAGTAGTGTCTCTGTTCTGTGTCTCCCTCTGGACCAACCTCACCCCTCACCCCCTCTACAACAGCAGTCCTGGTTCAGCCCTGGTTTAATACTGGTTTAGTCCTTGTTCAGTTCCTGGTTCAGTCCTGGTTTAGTCCTGGTTCAGTCCTGGTTTAGTCCTTGGTTCAGTCTGGTTTAGTCCCTTGTTCAGTCCTGGTTCAGTCCTGGTTTAGTCCTTGTTCAGTCCTGGTTTAGTCCTGGTTTAGTCCTTGTTCAGTCCTTGTTCAGTCCTGGTTTAGTCCTTGTTCAGTCCTGGTTCAGTCCTGGTTTAGTCCTTGTTCAGTCCTGGTTTAGTCCTGGTTTAGTCCTTGTTCAGTCCTGGTTTAGTCCTTGTTCAGTCCTGTTCAGTCCTGGTTTAGTCCTTGTTCAGTCCTGGTTTAGTCCTGGGTAGTCCTTGGTCCTGGTTTAGTCCTGGTTTAGTCCTTGTTCAGTCCTGGTTCAGTCCTGGTTTAGTCCTTGTTCAGTCCTGGTTTAGTCCTTGTTCAGTCCTGGTTTAGTCCTGGTTTAGTCCTTGTTCAGTCCTGGTTCAGTCCTTGTTCAGTCCTGGTTTAGTCCTGGTTTAGTCCTGGTTTAGTCCTGGTTCAGTCCTGGTTTAGTCCTGGTTTCGTCCTGGTTCAGTCCTGGTTTAGTCCTTGTTCAGTCCTGGTTTAGTCCTGGTTTAGTTCTTGTTCAGTCCTGGTTTAGTCCTTGTTCAGTCCTGGTTTAGTCCTGGTTTAGTCCTGGTGTGGTCTCATGAAAGGTGCACAGCAGCAGTGGACAGTGCATGAGGAGAGTGCACGTGAAGAGTGTGCATGTGTGAGAGTGCACGTTGATGGTCTGTGTTTACTGTAGAAATATGTGAGAGTTTATCTGTGGAGGATTAGACTGAGACCAGGGACAAAGACAAGGTCTGGGTAAGGTCTCAGGACTGGACTCAGGACTGGACTGAGGACTGGACTGATGTCTGGACTCAGGTCTGGAGTCAGGACTGGACTCAGGTCTGGACTGAGGACTGGACTGAGGACTGGACTCAGGTCTGGACTGAGGACTCTGGACTCAGGACTCAGGACTCAGGACTGGACTCAGGACTGGACTCAGGTCTGGACTCAGGACTGGACTGAGAACTGGGCTCAGGACTGGACTCAGGTCTGGACTCAGGACTGGACTGAGGACTGGACTCAGGTCTGGACTCAGGACTGGACTCAGGACTGGACTCAGGACTGGACTCAGGACTGGACTGAGGACTGGACTGAGAATCTGGACTCAGGACTGGACTCAGGTCTGGACTCAGGACTGGACTCAGGACTGGACTGAGAACTGGACTCAGGACTGGACTCAGGACTGGACTGAGAACTGGACTCAGGTCTGGACTCAGGTCTGGACTCAGGACTGGACTCTGGACTCAGGACTGGACTCAGGACTGGACTCAGGACTGGACTCAGGATTGGACTCACGTCTGGTCTCAGGACTTGACTCAGGACTGGTTTCAGGTTTGGACTCAGGACTGACTGATAAAAAGACACATAAGACCCCTCCATTTTCTGAGAAACTTTTCACTTAAAGATAAACAGCTGGAGGAATAAAAGACTTCTGTTTAGAGTTCACATAAAGTCTGTGTTTAATATTCAAAATCAAAATAATACATTGTTTTTATGTCGCACTTTTCACTGTAACTCAAAGAGACTTCAGAACAGTTTACCACAAACATTTAAACGAAATTGGTCAATCCTCAGACTCACACTGTCCCACCCTCCTGTTCACCTCATCTGCTGCTCAGATGATTGACAGACAGGGGAACCAATCAGAGAAATCTCGTTTCAGACATTTTCTCCATAAAACTCCAGAATGTAGTTTTAACCGGGACAGAAAAGGTTGAAAATTTGATCAAATTTTACTTTTTTTGTTTATTTGTTTTACAGACATTCCTCCTGCAGCTCCACCCACCTCAACCCCCCACCTTCACCTGACAGCGCCCTGCACCAATCAGAGCGCATCACCTGCAACCAGCTCCCACAATGCACCTGGACATGAGGCTGGACCTGGTCTGAATCGGACTCTGGACTCTCCCTCTCTCTGTGTCCCTAATCCTGCTCTAGTCCCAGTTCTGGTCTCAGCCCGGATCCTGCTCTTGGTCCCAGTCCTGGTCCCGTTGTAAGTCCCGGTCTTGGTCCGGTGCTCCGGTCACCGCGGCGCGGGGCGTACCTGCAGAGTCTGGAGAGTAGCAGCAGAGCCTGGGTCCTATCTGACCACACCCACGCCCCGCCCCCTGTGCAGCGGGGGGAGGGGCTAATCTGGTACAACCCAATCCCAGAGGAGGAAGATGGGCTAGAGGGCAGAGGGGTGGGGTTAAAGAACAGCAGGGCAGTGGCAGAGGAGCAGACTGAGGACACGGAAGAGAAAACAGATGCCAAAGTGACGCCGGAGCACTCAGGTGAGGGAGGGCATCTGGTTTAAAGCCTCACACTGCCCTGTTGTAACCCTTATATCTTTAATAATACTATTATCATTAGGCCTGAGCATCAGGATGACATGATGTTATTGTTATTATCTTCCAAGGGGGCGTGTCCGAGCGCGTCATTGACAGACTCCGCTCTCCGGCGCTGAAACTGCGGCGTAAACTCAGCCTGAAGTCTCGCCGCGATCGCCAAGGCAACAGCAACCAGGACACGCCCCCCACTGTTCAGGACACCCCCCTCAGGACAGCTCCTCCCCCTCCAGGAAGCGTCCAATCAGACGTCAGCACAGCGGGCGGAAAGGTGAGCATCACTGGCAGATTTGTCATGTTTTTCACACTGAGCATACCCAGATACTTTGGCGCTGAAGTTGCTATAGTAACCAAATTTTGAGATTGGTTGGATTGAATTGACTCTTGAATATAAACCATTTTACTGATAAATACTGTACTGTCATATAATACTTTAATTCTGTATTTAAACTGTTAATAAAGATTAACAGTTAAAGATTAAAAAAACAGAGCAGAGCTGAGTAAAGAGCTTTGAGGATTTTGCTCAAATACCATTGTTTTTGTTTCTAAACTCTGTGAAAAAGTCAAACTTTGATATTAATATTTTTGAGAGACACTTGTTACTACAGCCATAGAACACAGGACAAACACGATTAAATCAGTTCAACACGTTTCAGTAAAAAGGGACAAATCGTACAATGACAATGAGAGCAGCAACTCGACAGTTTACACAATAACACCAATCATGTATCAACTTTTGCTTAAACATGATTGGTCAGAATATGAGGGACTTCCTGTTGTCTTCAGGTTGCCATAGTGACGATGAGGAGCTGTTGCCACGGCAGCAGATGTCACCACAGCAAGGGGAGGAGCCGAGTGTCCACAGCCCCGCCCACAGTCTGACAGGTGTGCTCACAGTCCACCTGCAGCGACTGGACCTGCCCACACACAGGTGAGACCTATCAGGGCTAAACCAGGACTGGACCAGGACTGGACCAGGACTGGACCAGGACTGGACCAGGACTGGACCAGGACTGGACCAGGACTGGACCAGGACTGGACCAGGGCTGGACCAGGCTGCTTGCTCAGTCCTGGCTCTGTGCTGGGGCGCTCTTGAGCAGCACACTTTTGGGGTTGTCACATTGGTGTGTGCTGCAGGTCGGGTGTGTCCAGATGCGTTTCTGTGGTGATACAGGTGGATGATGTCATCAGGGCCCGCACCGCCACCATGACAATGACAGGCCCCGCCCTTCGAC
>JAIEZT010000010.1:0-55000 GCA_019594935.1 Periophthalmus modestus | reverse complement strand
AACACCGTCTCTGTACGAAGCAGTGAAAGAGGTCATGACCTCTGACCCCTGTGTGACCCCAGACCCGGTGCAGCTGCTGCAGTGTCTCCCCCCGGTGCACAGGGTGAGTACTGCAGTGTCATGATCGTTACCTCATGTTTTTTTTAAATTTTAATTTAATTTTGATATTAAATATTTAAATATTTCTCTGATGTTGTCCAAGTACCTCACAGCTCTACAAATACAGTTCCTTTGAGTTTCACCCTCTTTCTTGTCTCACAGGTGACCCTCTTGATGGACCCTCTCCCTCTCTCTTCTCCTCTCTCTTTTTCTTGTCTTGTAGGAAATGATGTTATTCCTGACTTACCACGTGTCTCTGGTCCCCTATTCCCTCTGTCTTCCCCTCTCCATCAATCCTCTCTTTTTTTTTTGGAATGTAATCCCTGCCTCTTGTCTCCTAGGTGACACTGTTTCACTTGATGGACCACCTGTCTTTTTCCTCCCACTCTTTCTCTCTCTGGTATATTTAACCCTTTTCTTTGTCTCATAGGTGACTTTGTCCTTCCTTAAAGGACCACCTGTCTCGTCTCACTCTCTCTCCTTCTCTCCTTCTCCCTCTGTCCTCTCCTACTCCCTCTATCCTCTCCTTCTTCCTCTGTCCTCTCCGTCTCTTTTGGCCTCTCTCCCTCTGTCCTCTCCTTCTCCCTCTGTCCTCTCCTTCTAGCTCTGTCCTCTCCTTCTCCCTCTGTTCTCTCGTCTTCTCCCTCTGTCCTCTCCTTCTCCCTCTGTCTCTGTCCCTCTGTTCTCTCTGTCTTCTCCTTCTCCTCTGTTCTCATCTTCTCCCTCTGTCCTCTCCTTCTCCCTCTGTCCTCTCCTTCGTCTGTCCTCTCCTTCTCCCTCTGTCCTCTCCTTCTCCCTCTGTCCTCTCCTTCTTCCTCTGTCCTCTCCCTCCTTCTTCCTCTATCCTCTCCTTCTTCCTCTCCTCCTCTCCTTCTTCCTCTGCCCTCTCCTTCTCCTCTCTCTCTCCTCTCCTCCTCTCCTCTCCTCTCCTCTCTCTCCTTTCTCCTCTGCCCTCTCCTTCTCCCTCTGTCCTCTCCTTCTCCCTCTGTCCTCTCCTTCTCCCTCTGTCCTCTCCTTCTTCCTGTGCCCTCTCCTTCTCCCTCTGTCCTCTCCTTCTTCCCTCTGTCCTCTCCTTCTCCCTCTGTCCTCTCCTTCTTCCCTCTGTCCTCCTGATTCTTCCTCTCTGCCCTCTCAGCTTCTCCCTCTGCCCTCTCCTTCGCTCTCTATCCTGCCTCCTTCTCCCTCTGGGCCTCTCCTTCTTCCTCGCCTCTCCTTCTCAAACTGACCCTCTCCTTCTCCCCTCGCCCTCTCCTTCTCCCTCTCTGTCACTCTCCTTCTTCCTGTGCCCTCTCCTTCTCCCTCTGTCCTCTCCTTCTCCCTCTGTCCTCGCCTTCTCCCTCTGTCCTCTCCTTCTCCGTCTGTCCTCTCCTTCTTCCTCTCTCATCTTCTCTCTTTTGTATATTTAACCCTTTTCCTTGTCTCCTAGGCGACCCTGTCTTACCTGATGGACCACCTGTCTCTCGTCTCCAGCTTCAGCTCGTTAAACAAAATGTCCGCACAGAATCTCGCCGTGTGCTTCGGGGCCGTGTTCTTCGCCGCTGTTCAAACTGACCAATGGGAGTACGGCGCCGCAGAGAGGAGCCTATCAGCACAGGGCGTGGACTTTAAGCAGCACATCGAGGCTCTGCACTTCCTGCTCTCCCATTGGCCTGGTAGTCTTACATCACACTCTGGGCCTCATTTATCAAGTGTTTGCTCATGTGCTAAACAGCTAAACACGCTAAACCAAAAACCCAGCACAGTTTCGCTAAAGAGACGTTACAGAAGATGCCGTTTAAAATATGCTAAAAGGGGGTATTCTTGCCAAGATGTGCAAAATTAGAAGCGAAAGAAATGCAAAAGAATTTGTTTAGCATGTGCTGTCAGATACGCGAGACTGTTGAAGGTAACACCACTACCAGCCCACTCTGTTCTTTTAGCAGGAAGCGGATCCTTATCAAAGCTGTCACTCAAACCTGTTGCTAGCGCTAGCGGGAGTAGCCTTGGAGAAAGAAGGCGACTGATTTGTCTGTTGATAATGTTTATATCTTGATTTACAAACACAAGAGCGTAATTAAAACCCCAAGATCATGTAGAGCAGGTCCATGATGAACATTTTATGATCAAAATGATGAGTCTGACAGCAGCAGTTATGGAGAGAGGGGTGAAGTTTTTTCAATAGAAATTGAATTGGAGCCAGAGTCGATGGAGCCGGAAGAGAGCCCATGCTCACTTCCTGTTTGGAACATGGTGCTAGCAGGTTAGCTATGTCCATTTATATATACAGGATGAGTCTCCAAGAGTTTTTTTCTGTAATATAGAACCTTTGACATTTTTCACAAAAAACACAACTGAGCAGCCCACAGGAGCAGAAGCACACACACTTTTGCACTGGCTGAATACCTCATTTACATATCAGTTTTGTGACAGAAATAGAATGTGCCCAGAGGTAAATTACACGTAACGCGCCGACAAACTGCACATGCTGTTTTTCAGTTTAACACATGGGTTGATCACTGAGACCTTTAATCTTTCTGTTCTCATGTGTTTAAATACTGACTGTGTCTCTGTGTTAGTCCCGCCTCTTCATGTCCCACAAGAGGAGGGCAGGGCCAGAGACCGCTCACCTGAAGCAGTGGGTGGGGCTCCAGAGCACAGGTGCAGAGGGCGGGACCTTAGACACAGACAGGCGGGAGACTGGAGCCGCTACCAGCAGAGGGAGCCAGGTGGGCACTTCGTAAACTTCGTCTTTTGCTAACGTTAAACTTATTTTTGTGGATACTCTACCACTTATGTCAAACTGTGTGTGATTATAACACCTCTGTGTGTTTAAACGTCTCAGGTCCGGTGGAGGAGGAGGAGGCGGTCCTGGACTTCGAGGCTCCGTTTAACTGTCGCCTGAGTTTGAAGGACTTCGACCTGCTCATCCAGGACTTCCACAGACAACTGAACCAGGTCTAGATCAGGTCTAGACCAGGACTGAACCAGGTCTAGAGCAGGTCCAGACCAGGACTGAACTAGGACTGAACCAGGTCTAGAGCAGGTCCAGACCAGGACTGAACCAGGACTGAACCAGGACTGAACCAGGACTGAACCAGGTCTAGAGCAGGTCCAGACCAGGATTGAACCAGGACTAAACCAGGACAGAACCAGGTCTGAACAAGGACTAGACCAGGATTGAAAGAGGCTAGACCAGGTCTAGACCAGGACTCAACCCTCTAGTCTATACTGTCCCACAGTCTTTGCTTTCCATGTTTAAATGTGTCCCTGTAATCTGACCAAAACCCCACAAAAGTTCAGATTCAGTTCAGATTCTCCTAGAACCAGGTCTAAACCCGGTTCAGACGTGTGTTGATCCAGTGTTGCACTCTCAGTGTTGTTCGGTACCACAATAGTGTTAATAATAATTATAATATTCATATTTGTAATAATAATCTTCTATGAGACTGTGAGTCTCTGACAACAAACATGGGTCATGTATTTGCACTTGCTTTATATTGTTTTATATTTTGTTTTTATTTTTATGTTTTTTTTCTGTCATAGTTTTACTGAAGCACTTGATCCAAACCAAAGACTGAGATGTCTTTAAAATAATAAAGCCTTATTTTCACTTCTGCCTCTGATTCATTTCATATGTAGAACATCTCCCTCTCTGTTGCCCTGTTCTAAGGTGATGAAATCACACAGTGGAGCTTTAATTCTGTTCTGGTTTAGTTTAGTAACCTTCAAATCGGTGCATAAAAATGACATTTTAAACTTCTCATAAAAACATTAAACACAGAAAGAGTCAAAGAGCTTTCTTTATTCAATTGCTCAGGTGCATAGTACAGACCAATGGGAACGGCCGATTCAGAGCTCTGCGCTGTGATTGGGCGAGGGGCAAGAAGTGTGGGGCGGGGACAGGAAGTGGAGCGGGATTTGTAGTTTTTGTAGTTTTTAGAAGCATTTGCGGTGGACAATGGATGGACCCGCCTCGTCGTACTCCTGTTTACTGATCCACATCTGCTGGAACGTGGACAGAGACGCCAAAATGGAGCCGCCGATCCAGACAGAGTACTTTCTCTCAGGGGGGGCGATGATCTATGAGAGACGATAAGAGAACCGAGTCAGAACATATGTGTGAGCACAGACAAGAACCAATAAAAACGGTCTCAGAACCAGGACTAAGGGTGGTCAGAGGCAGAACTAAACCAGAACTAAAACTGTCTCAGAACCAGGACTAAACCAGGGTCAGAGGAAGGACTAAACCAGAGCTAAACCAGGGCTGAACCAGGCCCAAAACGGGGTCAGAACCAGAGCTCTTTTGGCGCTATCAGAAATATTTTTGCCATTTTGAATTGAACAGATGTCATTTTTTGTCATCTTTATGTTCTCTTAACAAATCTAGCATTTACCCTGAGGGAGATGCCCAGGTACATGTGTCTGTTAGCTATATTAGCTCTGTTAGCTCTGAGTTAGCTCTGAGTTAGCTCTGAGTTAGCTCTGAGTTAGCTCTGAGTTAGCTCTGTGTTAGCGTGGTACCTTTATCTTCATGGTACTGGGGGCTAACGCAGTGATCTCCTTCTGCATGCGGTCAGCGATGCCCGGGTACATGGTGGTGCCGCCCGACAGAACGTTGTTGGCGTAAAGATCTTTCCGAATGTCGATGTCACACTTCATGATGCTGTTGTACGTCGTCTCGTGGATCCCAGCAGACTCCATCCCTGTAAAGCACCACAAATACTTCAAATACTACTCCTACTACTACCACTACCCTCCCGATGTCCTCCTCGTGTGTCAGATGCCCTCCCCGTGTATCAGCTGTGTCAGTTCCCCTCTCATACCAATGAAGGAGGGCTGGAAGAGCGTCTCGGGGCATCTGAAGCGTTCGTTGCCGATGGTGATGACCTGTCCGTCAGGGAGTTCATAGCTTTTCTCCAGAGACGAGGACGTGGCGGCGGTGCCCATCTCGTTCTCAAAGTCCAACGCCACGTAACACAGCTTCTCCTTAATGTCCCTCACGATTTCACGCTCCGCTGTGACAGAAAGCAGAGTTAATCTTTAGAGAGGGAGTATTTTACTTCTGTGTGATATTTACTGCTAACACTTAACAAGTTTAGTTCAGATCACTAGATTACTCAAACATGGATGACATCTAAAACCTCTTCAGGCGTGTTTTTGATGAGGGAACAATGTTATAACTTGGCCTCTGCATAATTAAAGTTTAATTTGGGGGAGGGAACATCACTTTTTGTTTTAAGACTAACTCATGAGGGTCAAAAGGGAGCCCCAGCTTCAGTCTCATCGTCACTATAAAGTGTTAAAATAAAGGTTTATGTCTTTAATTAAAGCAGTTGGTCAGCCCAAACCATGTATCGCCAAATGCTGGAGATTTAGGCCAATAGGCAAAATATTAAAAGTGCAAAAACTGTCTCGATATTTAGGGTCTTAGGAGCAGCTGTGAGGCAGTGCTTGGGCTCCTGCTCCTCACTCAGATCAAGTCTCCTCTGGGTTTGTTTTTTGGTCATTTTGTACATGTGGCCGGGATTTTTATCAGGTCTCTCTGGGTCTCATGTATGGTGATGTTGAGGTTACACTTTTGCCCTGAGAGCCATTAGTCTCCTCACACTGCCCTGACACAGGATCTGATGACTGAGACTTTTATTGTTGTTTTTTTCCCATTATTATTGTATTTTACTGCTCAATGTGCTTAAACTGTCCCTCGGGAGAGTCAGAGATATTAATTGATTGATATTTTGGTGATGTTTACATGATGTTTAAGTGACGTTTTGTGTTTTGGTGACTTTTACCTGTGGTCACAAAGCTGTAGCATCTCTTAGATTTGGATCAGTTAGTCTTTCAGGTCTCATGTATGTTTTTGGTGCTGTTTTGGTGATGTGTTTGTGGATGTTTTGGTGATGTTTTTGTGGATGTTTAGGTGATGTTTAGTTGACATTTACCTGTAGTCACAAAGCTGTAGCCTCTCTCGGTCAGGATCTTCATCAGGTAGTCAGTCAGGTCGCGTCCTGCCAGGTCCAGTCTCATGATGGCGTGAGGGAGTGCGTAGCCTTCATAGATCGGGACATTATGGGTCACTCCATCGCCACTGTCGAGGACAATACCTGAAAAGAGACAAGACCAGGGATAAGACAAGGACTAAGTTTTAGACCCAGTTTAGACCCGGTTTAGACCCGGTTTAAACCCAGTTCCTCTCTGACCTGTGGTACGTCCGGAGGCGTACAGCGACAGCACCGCCTGGATGGCCACGTACATGGCCGGAACATTGAAGGTCTCAAACATGATCTGAAAAACAACAGAAAAACATGACTCTGCATTCTGAGAGTGTTTGTGTGTGGTCAGTGTCATAGTCTGTATACTTTCAATGGACTGAGGGAGTGTGACGTCACCCACAGTGTTCAGCTCCAAAAGAAGTTCATTTAGGCTAGCAGTCATCGTCATATTTGATTCAGATAATCAGGAGAGTGGTGTTTGAAGGTAACAATGTTCCTGTTCCTGTGTGAACAGAAAAGTGGTTTAGAATGTGTGCACTTTCAATAGTATGATATGTATGAGTTCATGGCTAGGCCATTCGTGTCATATTGATTCAATCAAATGTTTAAAATCACACGACTGTCCACAGTCAGTTTGCCATGTGTCATCTTGTCACAGATTACACATGCAGTACTTGCAGTACTAAAGTACTTTATATTTGTAGTGTCATCTTCTCTCTGTTGGGCTTGGGGTACTTTACCCTACTTACAGGGGTACTTTACACTACTGTACTGTACTGTACTAGTAGTTGTGTTTGCAGTACTTACCTGTGTCATCTTCTCTCTGTTGGCTTTAGGGTTGAGTGGTGCCTCGGTCAACAGAGTTGGGTGCTCCTCAGGGGCCACACGGAGCTCGTTATAAAACGAGTGATGCCAAATCTGAAACACACAATACAGAGAGAGAGGTGATATCTGACACACAACCCAACACAACACAACACAACACAGATCTGAGACAGAAACAACACAACACACATCTGAGACACACAGAGAGAGGTGATATCTGGGGTGGTGTTTGTATCTGGTCCAGGTCGTCCCAGTTAGTAGTATTTTTAGTAGTAGTAGTAGTAGTAGTAGTAGTAGTAGTAGTAGTAGTTGCTAGAGCTGGGACCAAGTCATTGTTTTGCAAGTCTTCAGCTTCAAGCCCAAGTCAAGTCCTGGTCCTCTGTTCTGAGCTTCAAGAACTTTCAAGTCTTCAGACCAACATACTGACTACAGTTTGTATTTTTGCAATTTATATGATTTTTAAGCAAAATTGTGCTTCTTGAAAAAGTCATGGTAACAAATAAGTGTGTGACAATATACAAATCTCACTGTACAATAATTACTACAATATTCTGTAGAGGAACAGAACTGTAGATATGCTGCTAATCGTTACAGTCACAATCCAAACAATGAAGATTTAAAAGTGATTAATTGTTTCTTTTCTTCCTGTAAAATGAAGCACTGAAAGTATCAACTCTAGTCTATGGAGAAGTCACAGGGCTCAAGTCCAAGTCAAGTCCCAAGTCAAGTCATTAAAAATAGTGACACAAGTCTGTCTCATGTCCAAGTCACAACCTGCAGGTCTCCACCTCTGGTATCTGCAGTTGGTGATGATATTAGTACCAGTAGTAGTAACAGCATTCGCTGTAGTAGTATTTGTAGTATTTGTACCTTCTCCATGTCGTCCCAGTTCGTGATGATGCCGTGTTCAATGGGGTATTTGAGCGTCAAGATTCCTCTTTTACTTTGAGCCTCGTCTCCAACGTAACTGTCCTTCTGGCCCATGCCCACCATCACGCCCTGAGGAGAAACTGGGTCAGAACCAGAACTAAACCAGGTCTAAAGCAGGACTAAATCAGGACTAAACCAAGACTAAACCAAAACTAAACTACCATCACACCCTGGGGAGAAACCGGGTCAGAACCAGGACTAAACCAGGTTTAAACCAAGACTAAATCAGGACTAAACCAGGACTAAATCAAGATTAAACCAGGTCTAAACCAGGTCTAAACCAGGACTGAACCAGGGCTGAACCAGGACTAAACCACAAATAATCCAGGTCTAAAAGAGGTTTAAGCCAGGTCTAAACCACAGCTAAACCACCATCATCCCCTGAGAAGCAAAACTGGGTCAGAACCAGGTCTAAACCTCTATCACACCCTGAGGAGAAACCAGGTGAAAACCAGAGCTAAACCAGAACTAAAGCAGGTCTGAACCATGACTAAACCAGGACTAAACCAGGACTAAACCAGGACTAAAAAGGGGTCTCTCTGACCTGGTGTCTGATCTAAACTCGGTTTAAACCCGGTCTAAACCTGGTGTGTGGGTCTAAACCTGGTCTAAAGGGGGTCTTTTGTGTCTCTGACCTGGTGCCGGGGTCGTCCCACAATCGAGGGGAACACGGCTCTTGGGGCGTCGTCTCCGGCGAATCCAGCCTTACACAGACCAGAGCCATTATCACAGACCAGCGCCGTGCTCTCCTCCTCGTCACACATTTTCAATAAAAGGGATAAACCGGGACTAAAAAAGGACTAAAGAAGGACTAAAAGCGGTCTGGGACCAGGGACCAGGACTAAAGCGGGACGGGACCAGGACTGGGACCACACCAGGGCCGGATCACTGGAGAGAGAGAGAGACAGCTTTAGTACAACTGAAGGAAAAGGATGTACAATGTCAGTCTGTCCCTGTCACTCTGCCCCAGGGCGGCTGTGGCAAATCCACGGTCAGACTCAGATGGACCAGAGAGAGCTAGAACTGGACCAGGGTGTAGACTAGGGATGCACCCATCCAGTTTTTTCAGTTCCAAGGCCAATACCGATACTATAAGTTTAAGTAAATGCTGATCCCTGACATCAAACGATACCAGACACTGAAAACAGCTTTTATGTAAGACAAAATTGATCCAAATGTGTTATGTGGCTGTTATTTATCCTCAAGTAATTACACAACAATTTTGTGTAAATGAAAGTTCAAACATGTTGAGATTTTCTGCTACCAGTATTGAATCGGTGTATCCAGGGTCTGGACCAGAGCCCAGATCAGGGTCCGGATCAGGGTCTGGACCAGTCTCCAGCACAGCTCATTCACTCTCCCTCTCTCTCCATCCTTTCTTCCCTCCCACTCCTCGTCACTCCTTTCCCCTCTTCCCCTCCCTTTATCTCTCTATTTCTCCTAACTCTCCCTCCCCCAGTCCCCCAGCCTCTCTCTCCCTCCCGCCCCTTTCTCTGCCTCCCTGTCCCCCTCGCACTCCTCCCTCCCTCTCCTCTCTCTCTCTCTGTCTCTGTTGTGTCTCATTCCTGCTCCTTATTTGGGCGCAGACGTGAGGAGCTGCTCTGGTTCTGCTCAGGTCCATATTTGGAGATGTTTCTGTTTCTGTAGAAACATCTCCGTGTCCTCTGGGCTGTAAACGTCCCTCTGCCCCTCTCCCTCTGTCCCTCTCCCTCTGTCCCTCTGTATCCCTCTGCCCATCTGCCCCTCTGTGTCCCTGTGTCCCCTGTGTCTGCATCTGCCCCGTCCCCCAAGGGGTTAAACCTGCAGGGACCAGGACAAGGTCTGAGCCAGGATCCTGATAATCCTGGTGAGTACTTCACTGGAGGATTATTGTGCAGGTTTTGGGGTGATGGGAGAGAACAGAGCACCCAAACAAACCCACCCCCTACATGCTTACATATTTCTATTTTCTGCGGTTCTTAAACTGTGTGTTGCAACACTGGAGTTTCCCCACTGTGGGAAATTGAAGTTTCTCTTATACTGTTCTGTTAAAAAATAATTATTCAAAACCAAATGATTGATTTTTATTCTCTTTGTCCCCCCTTCACCCCAGTGCTATCAGAGCGGTTTAGTTAGATTGGGCAGAACACTGATAATATATTCTGTAAATGCAACTCCCAGGCCTTTCTGTGTGGAGTTTGCATGTTCTCCCTGTGTCTGTGGAGTTTACATGTTCTCTCTGTGTCTATGTGGAGTTTGCATGTTCTCTCCCTGTGTCTGTGGAGTTTACATGTTCTCTCTGAGCCTGTGGAGTTTACATGTTCTCTCTGAGTCTGTGGAGTTTTCATGCTCTATGTGTGTCTGTGTGGAGTTTACATGTTCTCTCTGTTTCTGTGTGGCGTTTGCATGTTCTCCCTGTGTCTGGGTGAGTTTCCTGATTCCCCCATCAACCCAAAACATGCACGATAGGTCATGTCCTCCCGCTAAGGTAGTCCTGACCAAGATGAGCTCAAGATCTGGAGATGGGTCTCACTGCTCCTGACAGGTTTAACCCAGATACACGGGGGATCAATAAAATGTGACTTATCTTAAATGTATTTGACTGAAATATTTGTAAGTCTTCAGTACTTTCTCTGTGTATTCATCAGCCCTCACATACTTTACCAAACATGGACAACATCAGTACATCTACATGTACTACTGCTACTACTAATACTGCTGCTACTACTACTATATTACTACTACTACTGCTGCTGCTGCTGCTGATGCTGCTGTTGCTGCTGCTGCTGCTACTACTGCTACTGCTATTACTACTATTAGACAATAACTAAACCAGGACCAGAGAAGAACTAAGGCAGGACTGAATCAGAAACTGAAATATAACTAAACTCGGACTGGTCAAGAACTAAACAAGATTTAAGGACTAGACCAGTCCAGGACCTAAACCAGATCCACACTGGTGAAATAATCCCAGGTGTAAACATCACATACCAATACAGCTACTACTACTACTACTACTACCACTGCTACCGCTACTACTACTGCTACTGCTACTACAACAAACACAACTACTACTACAGACCTGTGTATGTCAAACAGAGCTTCTGTGATGATCTTGTTTCAGTCTTTTGTAACAAAAGCAGAGAAACACTGAAACTGTGATTGCGCTGGAGGAGTGCTGTGAAGGCTTCAGTTGACGGGAGAGAGCAGGGCACCCAAAGGACACCCACACCCAAAGGTGCCAGTGAAACATTTTAACTCTGATTCAGTGAACATCCTCATTAATATTAATCTGATTTGAAAGAGGACAAATGTATGATCTGTTTAATCTGTGAATGTGTAAAATGCGGATTGTAAAGATGATAAATAATCCAATAACACATGAATAACAGAGCGTTTGTTAAGTGTTCATATCTGAGGTCTCACTGTGACAGAGGAAATACAGTATACGGTTTTATATAAACATGACATATATAAACAGATAAAGCCAGACGACTCAGTGTGAGGAGGGATCTATCATGTTTAAATGAAAATATATGATATAAATACATCTGTCTTACTCTACACACACATGATGAAGTCACAGGCACCAAAGTCTGATTTCTCTCCTTTGAGATTCTTTAAATGAAATACAATCAACAAAATGTGATGTGAGAATCAGAATGACCAAAGTTACATGATTTAAATGTTTGTATTTGAATAATCTCATAACTCCAAAAATTTGAAAATCACTTTTAGGGTGCACATTCACAAATACATTTGTCTATCTCTACACAAACATGATAAACAGATATTAAAGTCAGTGGACAGTAGAGTGAGGAATGTTAAAGCTATAAAATATAAATACACAGAGATGACAAAGAGAGGACTCACCTCGAGGAGCAGGTCGGAGGAGTGGACCAAGCTCAGATCTTCAGGTCCATAAAACCAAGTCTGGGGCCGGTCCCGAGTCTGGTCCAACTTCTCCAAAGATGGGCACCAAGGAACACAGCACCTTATAGGGCAGGAGGGAGGAGAGCAGCCAATGAGAGAGCAGGAGAGAGGAGAGGAGCCAATCAGAGAGCAGGGCACCAGGGAACACAGTGCCTTATAGGGCAGCAGAGAGAAGAGGAGCCAATCAGAGAGGAGGAGAGAGGAAACAAGACAATCACAGACCCGGAAAGAGGAGAGCGACCAATCAGAGGGCAGATCACCAAGGAACACAGCACCTTATAGGGCAGGAGAGAGGAGAGCGACCAATGAGAGGGCAAGACGGAGAAAAGGAGCCAATCAGAGAGGAGGAGAGAGGAGAGCGACCAATGAGAGGGCAAGACAGAGAAGAGGAACCAATCAGAAAGAAGGAGAGAGGAAACATGCCAATCAGAGGGCAGGAGAGAGGAGACGAGCCAATCACAGACCAGGAAAGAAGAGACCGACCAATCAGAGGGCAGATTACCAAGGAATACAGCACCTTATAGGGCAGGAGAGAGAAGAGTGGCCAATGAGAGGGAGAAGAAGAAGAAGAAGAGGAGCCAATCAGAGCGGAGGAGTGAGGAAACAAGCCAATCAGAGAAGAGGAGAGAGGAAACAAGCCAATCAGAGAGGAGAAGAGAGGAAACAAGCCAATCAGAGAGGAGGAGAGAGGAAACAAGCCAATCAGAGAGGAGGAGGCAGGTGCAGAGCCAATCAGAGAGCAGGGAACACAGCGCCTTGGAGGGCAGGAGACAGGAGAAGCAACCAATCAGAGAGGAGGACGAAGGAGACAAGCCAATCAGAACGCAGAGTACCAGGAAGTGTTGGAGATACTTATCTATATGTGACGGAGCCTGAGACCAGAGAAGGATTTTTAAAACCCACAGGAGCTCCACCTGATGACATCACCAGGTGTAACAGAGGGATATGAGCTGTGTGAAACATGAGTGAATGAAACAAAACACAATTCCTGGCAGCCCCACTGCAGGACATTTCTTCACATTAGAACAGGGTTAAAGAATCACTGTGGGACATTTCATCACATTAGGAACAGGAATACAGAGAATTAACAGAAGATTTCAATGTAAATTCTGTAAGTGCAGACATTACCCTGGTTTGGTCCTTGGACAAATCCTGGTCCTGGCTTAGTCCCAGTCCTTGTCCTGATTTAGTTCCAGTCCAGGCCCTGGTCTAGTTCTGGTCTAGCACTGGTCCTGGGTTAGTCCTGGTCTAGTACTGGTCCTGGTCTGGACTCTTGACTGTGGTGCTACAGAGGTTTATGTCTTGGTCCTGATGACGGTCCTAGTCTAATTCTGGTCTCAGTCTAGTGATGGTCCTGGTCTAGTCCCAGTCCTGGTCCAGACTGTGGTGTTAAAAAGGGCAATGTCCCAGTCTTGGTCTTGAGCCCTGGTTTAGTCCCGGTCTCGGGATTAAACCAGGACCAAGACGAGACTGGGTCCTGGTTTAATCCCGAGACCGGTCCCAGTCTAGTCCTGGTCCTGGTGTAGTCCTGGTCCCGGTATAGTCCTGGTCCTGGTATAGTCCTGGTCCTGGTATTCCTGGTCCCGGTATATTCCTGGTCCCGGTATAGTCCTGGTCCTGGTATAGTCCTGGTCCCGGTATAGTCCTGGTCCTGGTCTAGTCCTGATCCTGGTATAGTCCTGGTCCTGGTATATTCCTGGTCCCGGTATAGTCCTGGTCCTGGTATAGTCCTGGTCCCGGTATAGTCCTGGTCCTGGTCTAGTCCTGATCCCCATCTAGTCCTGGTCCTGGTCTAGTCCTGATCCCGATCTAGTCCTGGTCCTGGTATAGTCCTGGTCCTGGTCTAGTCCTGGTCCTGGTATAGTCCTGGTCCCGGTCTAGTCTTGGTCCTGGTCTAGTCCTGGTCCTGGTCTAGTCCTGGTCCTGGTCTAGTCCTGGTCCCGGTCTAGTCTTGGTCCTGGTCTAGTCCTGGTCCTGGAATAGTCCTGGTCCTGGTCTAGTCCTGATCCCCATTTAGTCCTGGTCCCGGTCTAGTCCTGGTCCTGGTATAGTCCTGGTCCCGGTCTAGTCTTGGTCCTGGTCTAGTCCTGGTCCTGGTATAGTCCTGGTCCTGGTCTAGTCCTGGTATAGTCCTGGTCCAGGCATAGTCTTGGTCCTGGTCTAGTCCTGGTTCTGTTCTTCTCCCTGCTCTGTGGTGTTACAGTTGAATGTTCTGGTCTAGTCTTGGTCCTGGTCTAGTCTTGCTCTAGTCTTGGTCTAGTCCTGGTCCTGGAATGTGGTGTTACAGAGGTGACTGTGCAGTTGTTGATTGACTAAAAGTCTCAAACAGCTGAGAATGAAAAACACACAGGTCCCTGAACACACCAGGATCAAAACCAGACCAGGACTAGACCAGGACCAAGACCAGAAGAGGTCTGGTCCAGATCTGCCTCTGGACTCCTTCTCTTCTGAAAGTATTTACAACCAAAGCATCTAAACCGGGACTAAACAAGGACTAAACAAGGACTAAACCAGGACTAAACCAGGACTAAACAAGGACTAAACAAGGATTAAACCAGGATTTAGCAAGGACTAAACCGGGACTAAACTGTGGCAAAAAACGGACTAAATCAGGACCGAACCAGGGCTAAAGCAGGACTAAATCGGGACTAAACAAGGACTAAAGCAGGACTAAAAAAGGACTAAACCAGGACTAAACCAGGACTAAATCGGGATTAAACCAGGATTAAACTGTGGCAAAACCAGGACTAAACCAGGACTGAACCAGGGCTAAAGCAGGACTAAATCAGGACTAAGCCAGAACTAGACCAAGTCTAACAGGACCCTCCTCTGTTGGTGGACGACACTTGGTCCATAAAAGGAAAAAGCCGAGACTTAAACATCAGAACAGACACTCTCCAAAAAAGGACACTCCACTATCTACAAATACTACTACTACTACTACTACTACTACTACTACTACTACTACTACTACTACTACTACTACTTCAACTACAAGACTAATACTAGCATTACAATACTGCTAACTATAATATTAAAACTATTGCTACTTACTACACAGTACAGAATAACAGTGCACTCTGTAATACTTATGCTGTGACTGGGCTCGTGTCACTGTTACTGCTACCATTACTACTACTGCAAAAAAAAATTACAGAGGGTGGACTTCTTGCAGTATTTCAGTTCTAGTACAAATCTGAGCCACTGGTCTTGTCCTACACAGACCAGGGACTAACTCTGGTCTCAGCCAAAGTTTTAAAAAGGATTAAATCAGGACTGAATCAGGACTAAACCAGGACTAACCCAGGACTAAACCAGGACTTAACCAGGACTAAACCAGGACTTAACCAGAACTAAACCAGGAGTACACCAAGAATAAATCAGGACTTAACCAGGACTAAATCAGGACTTAACCAGGACTGAACCAGGATTAAATCAGGACTAAACAAAGACTGAACTAGGAATAAAGAAGGACTAAATCAGGCCTAAAACAGGACTAAGCCAGGACTTAACCAGGACTAAACTGGGATTAAACCAGGACTTAACCAGGACTAAACCAGAACTGAAACTGAACTAAACCAGGACTAAACTCAGACTAAACCCGGACTGAACCAGGACTAAACTGGGATTAAACCTGGACTTAACCAGGACTAAACCAGAACTGAAACAGAACTGAACCGGGACTAAACCCAGACTAAACCTGGACTAAACCTGGACTGAACCAGGACTAAAGCTGGACTGAACCAGAACTGTAACAGAATTAAACCAGGACTGAACCCGGACTAAACCTAGACTAAACCCTGACTGAACCAGGACTAAACCAGGACTAAACCAGGACTAAACCAGGACTAAACCAGGACTAGACCAGGACTAAACCAGGACTGAACCAGAACTGAACCAGAACTGTAACAGAATTAAACCCGGACTAAACCCGGGCTGAACCAGGACTAAACCAGGACTAGACCAGGACTAAACCAGGACTAGACCAGGAATAAACCCGGACTAAACCAGGTTTTAATCAGTTCTGAGTGTGACCTAAAATGGAAACAAGGGGAGTGAGCTCTGATTGGCCCAAAATATAAACAATTCACTCTCACATGCACGCTCACGCTCACACTCACACATGTGCACACTCTCACACACGTGCACACTCTCACACACATGCACACTCTCACACACGTGCACACTCTCACGTGCACGCTCAGAAGAATGTGAGAGGAGACAGAGGGCGCCCCCTGTGGGACATTCTGTAAATGCACTGAGATGTTTATGGAGATGGATGTTTCACTCCCTGCTTCTTCTTTTCTCCTCTCTCTCTCTGCCCTTCCCCTCTCACTCCTCTCGCCTTTCCTTCTCTCCTTTTTTCTCCACTTCCTGTATGCACTTTGTTGTTATTCTTTCAGTGTTTTCATTGGTGGGATTTGAGCCAATCAGAGCTCGTTCTGATGCCTGATCAATAATCGTTCATAAAGTCGACCTTCAGTCCCAGATAACACACAGAGCGAGCGAGAGCACAGGTGAGTGAGACCGGAGGGGCCAGGTGAGAGCGGGTTTAGACCAGGTTAATTATTTTTATTTTGCACTTATAAAACACATAACAATAAAAATGACATAATACATAGGAAGTAGATGCAGAAAGAGTCAAAAACCCCAAAGGACTCATTTCTTTGGGCGTTTGAGGAGAGCTGCATTGGCTCTATTCCAATGGATAAGAGCTCGGCGCATTCTTTACAAAATAGCACAAAAATATCATTACATTTGTGCGCGAGTCTCATAGCAGAGCATTCTTTTGGAAGATTTGGTTTGGCTTTAATATTATCTGAGGTCTGGTGTATTTGGCCAAACTAAATACTTTCTTCCAGATGATAATGAATGGGCACAGTTGTTGTTTGACTGGGTTCAGTCCGAGTTCAGTCCAGGTTCAGTCCTAGGAGAGTAAACAATAAAGAGTAAAGAATAAAGTGTAAAGTGTAAGAGGCAGCATCCGTGGTGTATGTACTGCAGAATAAGTTCAAGCCACAGTTTGTCACAATTTAGCAAAAAGTCTAAAATAAAAACATGTTTGCTTTTTATTATTTCGGTTGTGTTTATTGCACTGAAAAACATGTGCTCGTACCTTAAACTGTGTATATAAATTGACATAGCTAAGCAGTTGTCATGATCCTGGTGTTTTTCTTTGACTATTGTGTCTGTAAATCAAGATATGACCAATCAGGCGCCTTCTTTCACAGAGCGTTAGCAACAGGTTTGATTGACAGCGTTGCTAAGCGCCCACTCCCTGAACAAACCAGAAGTGCGGGGGAGGGAGGGGCGTCACCTTCAACAGCCTCGCTCTGGATTGGCTCTTTGGTTGCTATGATACTCGCGATCGGAATTCCAAATATGGGACTCGGCTCCAGATTAGCCGCTATAACTGCTAGCCTCGATGAGCTTCATTTGGAGCCAAACGCTGTGGGTGACGTCGCACTCACTAAGTCCACTTCTTCATGCAGTCTATGGTCTTTTACTGACAGCAGACATGTTTTCTACAATTTTCAGTACTAGTGCTTTACAGTATGGAGCTTTTACATTGAAGTCTATGGTCAGTAAGAGAGCAGCAGATCGCACAAATCATCGTACAGGCTGGAGCGATGGTTGAATGGGAACAACCCAACAAACAAGAAGGGGTCGAGGGTCGGGTTTAGGGGTTCGGGGTCAGAGGGTCTTATATAATCGGGGACTAGACCAAACTTTATCCTGTTTGTGTTAGGGTCAGGAGTTAGGGTTAGAGGTCAGGGGTCGGGTTTACGGGTTAGGGGTCATAGGTGTTTATATAATCACATTGTGCTGTTTGTGTTAAGGTCAAAAGGTCAGGAGTTAGCGGGTTTGGGGTCAGGGGGTTAGGGGTCAGGGATTCTTATATAATCACATTGTTTTTGTCATTCCCCAATCTGAGTCATTTGCAGAATTTGCGTCAAACATGCTAGCCATTAGCTTGACTATATTTTCATTATTTTACTAATTTTGTCCATCAGTTGTAACCTTAGTTCACTTTTATTTAAGTTAAATCGAGTTCACAAAGAAAGTTTTGTGAGGTTTATTTTGATAAAAACACTGGTATCGTTGTAATCACAAAACACATACAGTATTACAGTTAGATCAGCTGTTCAATGCTTCTCTGCACTCATCAGGCTCGAGCTTTTTCACAGTTAAATGTGGAGTTAACATGATGAACGCTGGAGACAGATTGAACTTCAAATAAACATATTGAAAGAATAATATAAACAGATAGAATATTACATGTGATTTGTCCATGTATGTGTTGTAGTAAGTGAAGCATCTGGGCCTGTGTAGATCAAATTTTGACACAAATTCAGCTCTGACTCAAACTGGGAAATGACCTGTTTGTGTGCACTTCCTGCAGTTCCAGACATGGGCTCCAGGGTCCTGCAGGTGGCGCTGTCCGTGCTGTTGGCGATCATGACGGCGTCCACTGTGGGCCTCATCATCGCTCTGGTGACAAACAACAACAACACAGGTACAAGTTTTATTACTAATGCTGCTAATAGACACTTTGCAGCCGATGTCATGCTAACTGGAGGCACTGCTCTGTCTGAAGTGCTTTTTTTTGTTAAAAATCAAACACCAAAACAGAACCATGAACGCTCGGATTGATCACAGGCTCCTGAAAATGTGCTGTTTAAATCCATTTTGTATCTTTTCTTGAGTTTTAAGCCTGTTTTGCCTGTGTTTGCTCTTGTGTGCATTGTGTCACCATGGTAACTGCTGAACATTCCGCCACAGTCATACATGTAGAACACCTCCACTGAGATGTAACTGGAAAGTATCAATACTGCACTTAAAGCCAGGATCCTAAGACCTGGTCCTGATCCTGGCTCTGACTTGGTCTCTGGTCTAACTTTTTGTTTTAGGTCCAGGATCTACACCAGCCCCTCCCTCGTCTCCCCGGTACCTCATCGGACTGGGACGAGCCGACTGCACCGGCCCCCCCGCAGAGGTCCCACTGGTGAGTCTGAAACAGGTCTAAACCAGGACTAAACCAAGACTGAAAAAGAGCTGAACAAGGACTGACCCAGAACTGAACCAAGACTGAACCAAGACTAAACCAGGACATAACCAGAACTAAACCAGGACTGAACAAGGACTAAACCAGGACTAAATCAGGATGAAATCAGGACTAAACCAGGACTGAACCTGAACTGAACCAGGACTGAACCCGGACTAGACCAAGACTGAATCAGGACTGAACCAGGAGTGAACCAGGACTAAACCAGGTCTAAACCAGGACTAAACCAAGACTGAAAAAGAGCTGAACAAGGACTGAACCAGAACTAAACCAGGACTGAACGAGGACTAAACCAGGACTAAATCAGGACTGAACCAGGACTGAACCAGGGCTTAACCAGAACATAACCAGAACTAAACCAGGACTGAACAAGGACTAAACCAGGACTAAATCAGAACTAAATCAGGACTGAACCAGGGCTTAACCAGGACATAACCAGAACTAAACCAGGACTGAACAAGGACTAAACCAGGACTAAATCAGAACTAAATCAGGACTGAACCAGGGCTTAACCAGGACATAACCAGAACTAAACCAGGACTGAACAAGGACTAAACCAGGACTAAATCAGGACGAAATCAGGACTAAACCAGGATTGAACCTGGTCTGAACCAGGACTGAACCCGGACTAAACCGGGACTAGACCAGGACTGAATCAGGACTGAACCAGGAGTGAACCAGGACTAAACCAGGACTAAAGCAGGACTAAACCAGGACTAAACCAGGAGTAAACCAGGAGTAAACCAGGATTAAACCAGGACTAAACCAGGACTAAACCAGGACTAAAGCAGCTCTTTGTTTCCTCGTAGTCAGTGTCAGACCTGGTGTTTATGATCAGATATAATAATGTAATAACTTTTATGATCTGATCGTAAACTCTCTGATAAAGTGGACTATATTTATTATGTAATGTTCCACTGGTGCTGGGGTTAGTGGCTCTAAAACATGTATGTGACTGGTGTTTAACATGTGTTTGACGTGTGTTCTGTGTGTTTAGTCTGTGTATGTGACAGGATCTGGACTGTTTTTTTTGCTAAAGTCTTGGAGAGTTGTGGAGAGAGTTTTAGTTTATCTGGGGTCGGGATCTAGAGACGTTTATCAGCTCCTCTGGACTTTGGCCAGGATAATGCTCTCTGATTTTATACAGTAATTAATATTGTTAACTCTTGTTAGTCCTTGTTATCTTGTTTTATTGGATCTGTCCAGGACAATAGACTGTATATCTAAAGCATAATAGTGTGCGGTGATTCTGTGGGTGGGCATAGAATCACCACTATTAACTGAAAATACATCGCAATGAGAATAGTTATTTTTACCTATATTAACTGCATATATACTGAGCCATTTAGAGTCAACTAGAGACGCCTAGACCTACATAGTTTATTAATATGTGTCTGTACAAACAGGGCTGGTCAGTTTGTTTCTTCACAGATTTGTCCTACACCTCATTTATGCAGCGGAGCCTTCAGTGCTGTTATTATCTATGGAGTTATCATTATGTGTCTAGAAACCACATGATTGACATATGACAGGCCTAACTTTACTTCAGATGGACTATGCTAACTCGGGTCAGACCATGGAGTTACTGTATATTATTGTGTTGTTACAGATGCTGCTCTGACTCTTTGTTCATTTTCACAGATGGGTTATGCAAACGCAGGTCAAACCGCCGCAGGGATCCACACTCGTCTGTTCAGCCGAGCGTTTATCGTGGACGACGGTCAGAGGAGAGTGGTGTTTGTGTCTGCGGACATCGGGATGGTGTCACAGAGACTCCGCCTTGAGGTAAACAACGTTTCCATGATAAATTTTCTGTTTCCATGGTAACAAGAGGTAAACACCCTGTTTCCATTTGGCCCTGATATCTGGTCCATCTCTGTATAAACTGTAAACTCTTTCTCCTGCCTCTTGATAAGTGTAGTATTGATGGAACGAGACACAAAACTGGGTCCATAAAAACGAGACAAGATGAGTTATGAATAAATTGTGCAGTTTGGTTTACAATTTTGGACTCTCAGTTTTTTATTTCATTCTCTTTCTGTCTTTTGTGAATAAGAGATGTGCCTCACCCTGTTGTTGTCAGGTCCTGTGTTGTTTACATTGTTGTTTGCTTATTAGTTGTTTGTTTGTGTTCTTGCTATGTTGTTTATTTATTTGTTTGTTGTTGTCAAGTCCTGTGTTGTTTACATTCCCTGTATGTTTCTGTTGTTTATTCTTCTCAGGTTCTGTGTTCTCTGGAGCAGAAGTTTGAGTCTCTGTTCTTTACATAGTTTATTTGTTTGTTTGTTGTTTGTTCTCAGGTTCTGCGTTCTCTGGAGCAGAAGTTTGAGTCTCTGTTCTTTACAAAGTTTATTTGTTTGTTTGTTTGTTCTCAGGTTCTGCGTTCTCTGGAGCAGAAGTTTGGTTCTCTGTATCACCGTCAGAACGTTCTGCTCAGTGGGACTCACACTCACAGTGGACCTGGAGGATACTTTCAGTACACACTGTTTATGTTGAGTACCAAAGGATACATCAAGTCTGCAGTACAGCCTGTTGTACAGGCTATAGTCAAGGTACTAATACTGCTAAGACTACTGTTACTACTATTAATGCTAATGCTGCTACTAGTACTACTACTACAGGATCTTTAGTGACACATATTGGGCTTTCGCTCCTCTTGGACTTGTTTTATCAATTGCTTCTGTTTCTTCCTTTTTAGTTTCCACTCTGACCTTTTCACCTTTTGGTTTCCAGTCCATTCCGACCTTTTGACCTTGAATCTTTCACATTTCTTACCCTTTGCTAATACTTACTACTCTGATGTCTCCCAATACTCTGATGTGACACGAGCACATATGGTTGTGAAATGCTTCAGCGTCACTGTGGTCTCTTACAATATGTCATGATACTGTTACCTCCTCAAAAACATACCCAGAGTTGTGTTTTGTTTCATTCACCCGTTTGAGTAGTCTATCCACATTTCCCAAGCTCAAAATGCTCTGTTCTACTTTGTGATTTAAAAACACAGTGGAGCACTTCCTGATATACCACGTGACATCACAACAGAACAGAGTGTTTTCAGTTTGAGAGAAGAACTCAGCCTAAATATGCAGGTTTTGTGTGAATGAAACAAAACAGAACTCCAGGTTTGTGATGAGGAAACATTATTACATAGATCAGAAAATAATCTACTATGGGTTTTTAATGACTACTACTAATACTACAAATACTAACACTACTACTGCTACTAGACATGATAATTAGTGAGGAGAGGGCATCTGTCTCTTTGTGTCCCAGGCCAGAGAGCTCGAGCACACACAGGGACACAGACTGTGGGAGGGCATCTGACTGATTTCTGGTGTGTTCCAGAGCATAGAGCTGGCACATGACAACATGAGACCAGGACGAATCTTCAGGAACTCTGGAAAACTGGAGCTGAGCAGTTTGAACCGAAGCCCCCAGTCCTACAAGAACAACCCTCAGGACGAGAGAGACAGGTGAGAGACAGAGAAACAGGCGAGACAGAGACAGGTAATATGAGACGCCTTTCCAACGAGAACAACCCTCAGGACGAGAGAGACAGGTGAGGGACAGGGAACAGGTGAGACAGAGACAGGTAATGAGCCCCAATTCCTACAAGAACAACCCTCAGGACGAGAAAGACAGGTGAAGGACAAGAGTGACAGGTGAGACAGGAGAGACAGGTGAGAGGCAAGGGAGTCAGAAAAATGGTGCAGAGCAGTTTGAATCGCAACCTTGACTCATACCAGAGGAACCCTCAGGACGAGAAGAACAGATGAGAGAGACAGAGATACAGGTAACATAAGACCACAGTCCTACAATCCCAAAGATGAGAGAGAGAGAGAGAGAGGTGAGACAGGTGAGACAGGAGCAACAGGGAAGACAGACAGAAAACTGGAGCAGAACAGCTGTAACCAGTGCCCCCTGTTCCTGAACTTGAACATTCTGATCTGTGTCACAGTCTAACCAGCTCAGCAGCATGAATGTATCAGGTTTATAAAGTATCATGTGAGTCCAGCAGGTTTAAATAAGTCTAACATAAATAATAATAATAAGATTTAACCCTTTGTGCTAAGGTACTCTGAGGACACAGACAAACAGGTCACAGTTCTGAAGTTCACTGACTCAGATGGAGACGGCATCGGGGTCCTCAGGTAAAAGACGCTACTAACTACTCAAAATACTACCAGATCTGCACAACTAACTACTGCTAACCTAACAACTATACAGCTGTACCAACTACTACAAACAGGATCAACACGAGGTGAGGCCCCGGCTCTCAGGATTTCAACGATAAACATACACATCCTCACCTGCCTCACCTGACTGCACGTCACTGAATTATAAGCAGTAACTTCATGTGTGTGACGTTACTTCCTGTGTGTGATTGACAGCTGGTTCGCAGTGCACGCGGTCAGTATGAACTACACAAACCGAATGGTCAGCAGCGACAACATGGGCCTGGCCTCCCTCATGATGGAGCTGGACAAGAACCAGGGGCTGCCGGAGAGGTACTGTATACACTACTACTACTGATACTGCTACTATTACTACAACACATGGACAAGAACCAGGGACTGCCCAGAGAGGTACTGTAAACATGACTACTACTATTACTACTACTACTACTACTACTACTACTGATACTGCTACTATTACTACAACACATGGACAAGAACCAGGGGCTCCCAGAAGAGGTACTATAAATTCTACTACTGCTATTACTGATACTACTACTAATACAATGGAGCTTGACAAAAAACTGGGGCCCACCGGAGAGGTAATGTAAATATCACTACCGCTACCGATACTGTTACTACTGTTACAAATTCTATAAATTCTATTACTAATATAACATATGGAGCTGGACAAGAACCAGGGACTGTCTGGAGAGGTACTACAGATACTACTAATACTACTACTACAAATGCTACTACTACAGCTCATAGACAAGAACCAGGGGCTTCCAGGAGAGGATAGGATAGTATTATTACTGCTTCTACTGCTGACACTAATGATACATCTGATCCTTTTACTGCACCTAGAGTTGGTATTTCTTACCTCTGACAGTTTTAGCTAAGGCCAGTACTTACTTCTGTCGCACTACTACTAATAATACTTATACTGTTGTCCCAGGGCCTGTACTTAGCTGTGTCCCCTCTGTCTCTTCTGTCTCAGAGTCTCTTGTACTGATAGATCTGTATCTCTCCCCTCTCAGGGCCTGTACTTACCTCTGTCCCCTAGTCCCTCTGTCTAGGGCAGGGGTCGGGAACCTTTTTTACTCAAAGAACCATGAAAGCTAAATATTTGGAAATTTATTTCAGTGAGAGCCATATAATGTATTTTAAGACTAAATTCACTAAATGTGAGTACAATAAGCCTCTGATTTATTATTTTAAATAATGTTGTTGTAATACTCACCATTAATGCGACTTGTACTTGATGTTTTTAAGCTGTGAGAATGACGCTCACATGCACAAAGATCCAACCATGGTCAATACAGCAATACTCACACTCACATATTAAAGGAAGTGTCAGAATATACTACATTTTTTCACACAACTACCTCTATTTTACATATCCATCCGTATTTATTAGTGATGGTCAAATGGGACGGAGCTCCGGAGCACGTCTCGTTCTTTCTGCCCTCGGAGCTCGTCTCGCAGCAGCCGCTCACGTGACCAAAGTGTCGGCCCCTCCCCCTCCTGCTTCGCTCTGCGTGTCAGCGCTCTGCGTGTTTTTTGTTTTAGTTGTGTTTGTTTTTTTTAATGTTAAAAACAGAATATATACTATTTATGACTTCTAATAAAATAGAAAATAGAGTTTGGGGTTCCCAAATCATGGGTTGTGTTCTGGTTTGCAATGGTTAAATTTGTCCACTAGAGGTCAGTGTTTCTCCGAGGCCTCAGACACGTCGAACCATTTGAGACAATATTGAGACTGAGGTGTCAATGCTTCACGAGGCTCCATTCGCCCATCCCTAGTATTTATTCTTTGACGCATTGAATAAGCGACTGGGATACCCGTGGCTCCTGCCTCTCATTTGTCATTTTCGAGGGACAACAGAGACAGTTTACCGTAATGACGGTAAAATATCTAAAGAACCTCGTGACTCTGCTTTGAGACGCCGTTTGAATTTACATGAAGCACAGTTGGTTGCGGAGTTACGGTAATAAAAAGTCTACCACCGCGAGTCTATCAGCGACGATAGCATCCGACGCTAAAGGGCTACAACAAGTGAGAGTATTTTATGTTTTGTCTGCGAGCCATATGCAATCATCAAAAGAGCCATACCTGGCTCGCGAGCCATACGTTCCCGACCCCTGGTCTAGGGTGACCAAACATCCCTATTTACCCGGGACAGTCCCAGTTTTGAGCCCTGTGTCACCTGTCTCATCAGATGTATCCAAAACCACTGATTTGTCCCAGTTTTACACAAGAAATGTCCCAGGTGTTCCTATTTTTGACCAATCCAATCCCCTTCAAGAGTAAAGGAGGTAATATATTGTCATTTGTTTAGCTAAAATATGGAAAACTGTGCTTGAAAATGACCATAAGAGAAAAATGCACCAACAAGTGTCCCTCAGATTACTGCTGCCTCAGAGTCTCTTCTGTCTTTAGAGCCGTGTTTGTCTCCTCTGTCTCAGGATCTACATTTATCTCTCTCTTTTTCAGGGTCGCTTTGTGGCAGGTTTTTCAAGCTCGAATCTCGGAGATGTGACTCCAAACACCAGGGGGCCCTACTGCGCCAACAGCGGCCTCAAGTGTGACTACCTCAACAGCTCGTGTCCCGTTGGGGGGGTAAGAGAGTACTACTGCAACCTGCTGCAACTAATGCACCTGTTCAGTAGGGGGTTTAGAGAGTGCTACTATAAATACTACTGCTACTACTACTAAAGCTGTCATGTAAGGGGTTAGGAGAGTATTAGTACTACAAATACCATACTATGCTTGTACTACTGAATGTGAAACCTATTGTGAATGTGAGGCCCGATTGGTCTTTTAGTAATAAATTAATGTCTTTATTTTGGGAGAAAATAGTGAATAAAAACCTCAGGATCATGTTGAGCAGGTTAAAACCAACATTTCAAGGTCAGAATGACGAGTCTGACAGCAGCAGTTACAGACAGAGGGACCATGGTTTTTTCAATGAATTGAATGAATTCAGTGAATTGGAGTCAATGGAGCAGAATCTCACCTATGCTCACGCCACTCACTTCCTGTTTTAAACGCCGGAGCTAGCAGGTTAACTATGTTCAGAGATACAGATGAAACCAGAGGTTTACATACACTATATAAAAAGACACATGTGCTTTTTTCGCACTGTATGACATGAAATCAAACTAAACTTTTCCTTTTGACTTTTAGGTCAATAAGGATTACAAGAATAATGACAGAAGGATATTTTTTTAGACAATTTTTCATTACTTTCTTCAAAGTCAGAAGTTTACATACAGTAAGATCATTATGCATTTAACTGTTTGGGAAAAACCCAGATGATGATGTCATGTCATGAAGCTTCTGATTTAGTTTATTGGTTTACTGACAACATCTGAGTTAATTATAGACACATCTGAAGACACACCTGAAACTTCAATTCAATTCAATTCAATTTATTTTTGTAGAGCCCAAAATCACGACAGCAGTCGCCTCTTAGGGCTGAACATGAGAGTTGATTAACCAACAGAATTAGAAAATCAACAGTGAAACAGAAACAGACAAGCAAATTAGAAACAGACAAGCAAATTGTTCCAGAACATCCCCTGTCCTTAGACCTCCTTCTCGGCAAGGAAAAACTCCAAAAACCCATTGGGAAAAGGAGAAACCTCGAGGAGAACCACAGTGAAGGAGAGATCCACTCCCATGGACGGACAGGCTTTAGATGTGTCCAGGACTAAGGCGCATCCAGTTCAAGTCTGTAGGGCCAGAGTCCATTCGGGCAAGGCGATCTAGAGTTCGGCCATCACTGGACGATCAGGAGGAGGCGATCTAGGGTCCAGCCATCACCGGACGGTCAGGAGGGCATCTAGGGTCCAGCCATCACCAGACGGTCAGGAGGGCATCTAGGGTCCAGCCATCACCAACGATCAGGAGGCGGTCAGCGGCCAGGCATCTGAAACAATTACACTCCCCAGAGGGGAGTGGGACAGCGGACAACATGTGAATAGCAATGAACAGACTGAATAGTAAATGAAGTTGATAGGGATAACAGGAGGAAAAAGAGGATAGTGCTCAGGTTACCATACTTCCCCCAGCATGGCTATCCCTAGGCAGCCTAACTAAAACTACAGGGTTTATTTCTGGTCCTAGCTAGCCTGACCATAAACTATTTCAAAGAGATACGTTTTAAGCCTGGTCTTAAATGTAGAGACTGTGGGGGCCTCTTTAACATAGAAAGGAAGCTGATTCCATAGCACAGGAGCTTGGTAAGTGAAAGCTCTCCCTCCTACTGTGCTTTTAGTCACTCTAGGAACCACCAATAGTCCAGCATTTTGGGAGCGGAGTGCTCTGTTTGGGTGGTATGGTACTATAGCATCTTGCAGATACAACGGGGCCATGCCCTTTATGGCTTTATATGTCAGGAGGAGAACTTTGAATTTGATTCTGAACTCGACAGGAAGCCAGTGAAGGGACTCCAGCACTGGGGTGATGTGCTCTCTTCTCTTAGTTCCTGTTAAGAGCCTGGCTGCTGCATTTTGAACTAGCTGAAAGCTTTTTATAGAGCTTTTAGGGCAAGCGACTAGTAAGGAGTTACAGTAATCTAGCCTTGATGTAACAAATGCATGGGATAGTTTTTCAGCGTCACTTTTAGACAAGATTTTTCTGATTTTGGCAATATACGCAGGTGAAAGAAAGCTGTTCTACAGGATTGGTTTATATGTGGTTTGAACGAGAGCTCTTGGTCAAACAAGACTCCAAGGTTCCTTACAGTAGAACTGGAGGCAATACTGACACTGTCCAAAGTGACTTTCTGGTCAAACAGAGAGTCTCGCAGGCTTTTGGGACCTAGAGTAATGACCTCTGTTTTTTCTGGGTTAAGAAGCAGATAATTAAGTGTCATCCAGGTTTTTATGTCCTTCACACAGGCACTAAGTCTGTCCACTCGATCAGACTGATCTGGTTTCATTGACAAGTACAGCTGTGTGTCATCAGCATAGCAGTGGAAGTTAATGCCATGTTTTCTGATGATATTACCTAACGGCAACATATAGAGTGTGAACAGGATTGGACCCAGTACAGAACCCTGTGGCACACCATAGGCTACTTTAGAACATGGAGAGGAGCTCTGATTTACATTAACAAACTGGTACCTATCAGACAGGTAGGATTTAAACCAGCTGAGGGCTGCCCTCGGACACCTATGTCACATTCTAATCTCTGTAGTAGAATATTGTGGTCGATGGTGTCAAACGCTGCACTGAGGTCCAACAGAACCAGGACTGAGACTAGTCCATTGTCAGCAGCTAATAACAAGTCATTTGTGACTTTAAGTAGTGCAGTTTCTGTGCTGTGGTGAGCTCTGAAACCTGACTGAAAAGTTTCAAATAAATTATTAGCCTGTAGGTGGCGATAAAGCTGCTTAACTACAATTTTTTCAAGGATTTTTGAGACAAAGGGGAGATTAGAGATGGGCCTATAGTTGGCTAAAATATCAGGTTCAAGATTAGGTTTTTTCAGAAGCGGTTTAATCACTGCATATTTGAAGGACTGGGGGACATAGCCATTTTCTAATGAGGTATTTATTATATTAAGGACAGGATCTATAATTAGAGGGGGATTTTTTTGAGGAGTCTGGTTGGTATAGGGTCTAAGATACAAGTTGATGTTTTGAGGACATAAAGGCTGAAGTTATCTCTGCTTGGTCAACAGCAGTAAACCTGTCTAATGTCACTGGTGGATTTATGTGGGACATTAGTTTTACAGCCTGGGCTTGCTCAATACTGACTGTAGGAGTCATTTTGTTCAATTTATCTCTAATTTCTGTGATTTTGTTGTTAAAGAAAACATGCTGCTTCTTTGTGTAATATCATGAGAAAGCCAAAAGAAATCAGCCAAGATATCAAGAAGAGAACTGTGGACTTGCACAAGTCTGATTCATCCTTGGGTGTAACTTCCAGATGCTGAAGGTGCCACGTTCATCTGTTCAAACAATTATACACAAGTATAAAGACCATGAGAATGTCCAGCATCACACCGCTCAGGAAGGAGACGGGTTCTGTGTCCCAGAGATGAACGTGCTTTGATCTGAAATGTGCAGATCAACCCAAGAACAGAAGCAAAAGACCTTGTAAAGATGCTGCTGAAGCTGGAAGAGTGTGTCATTATCCACAGTGAAACAAGGACTGTACCAAGATGGACTGAAAGACCACTCTGCAGGAAGAAGACATTACTCCAGAAGAAACAGAAAAAAGCCAGTTTGCAAATACACACAGGGGCAAAGATTTTAATTTTTGGGGATATGTCCTGTGGTCTGACAAAAATTTAAGGTGAACTGTTTGGCCATAATGACCATTGTTACGTTTGGAGGAAAAATGGGGAAGCTGGCAAGTCCGAGAACACCATCTCAACTGTGAAATACGGGGCTGGCAGCATCATGTTGTGGGGTTGTTTTGCTGCAGGAAGAACGGGTGCACTTCACAATATAGATGAATCATGAGGAAAGAACATTATGTGGAAATACTGAAGGAACATTTCAAGACGTCAGCCAGGAAGTTAAAGCTTGGGCATAAATGGGTCTCCCAAATGGACAATGACCTGAAGCATACAGCCAAACTGGTTACAAAGTTGTTTAAGGATAACAAAGTCAATGTTTTGGAGTGGCCATAACAAAGTCCTGATCTCAATCTTATTGAAAATGTATGGGCAGACCTGAAAAGACATGTGAGAGCAAAGTGACCTACAAACTTGGCTCAGTTACACCAGTTCGGTCTGGAGGAATGGGCCAAAATTCCTGTCTACTATTATGAGAAGTTTGTGGAAGGACATTCAAAACATTTGACCCAAGTCATACAGTTTAAAGGGAATGGTACCAAATACTAATGAAATATATGTAAACTTCTGCCTTTTTTTTATTTTTTATATTTGTTTCAGACAAAGATGTGCATGGGGGTGGGGCCTGGAGCCGACATGTTTGAGAGCACCAGGATCATTGCTGAGAACATCTACAAGAAGACCAAGGTAGGACCGGGACTAGAACCAGACTGTAACAAGACTAAATCGGGACGAACCCAGGACTAGACTGAGAGTGAACCAGGTCTAACCTAGGACTAGACTAGGATTAAACCAGGATTATAACAAGAACCAAAAGCAGGACTAAAGCAGGACTAAACCAGGACTAAACCAGGAAAAGACTGGGACTGTATCAGGATTATAACAGGACTAGAAACAGACTATAACAGGACTGAATCAGAACTACAACAGGACTAGACTGGGACTAAACCAAGACTAAACCAGGACTAAACCAGGACAAGACTCAGACTGAACCACGACTATAACAGGACTAGAACCAGACTAGACCAGAACTGTAACACACCTGAACCAGGAGTAGACTGGGACTGAACCACAATTATAACCGGACTAGAACTGGACCGTAACAGGACTGACCCAGGACTAGAACAGGACTAAACTAGGTCTAAAGCAGGACTAAACTAGGACTAAAACTGGGACTGTAAGAAGACTAAATCAGGACTAAAACTGTATAAATTTAGGGGAAGACCAAGATAGTGACTGATAATTATGTAATGAAGTAGTGTGGTACTTATATATGTGTAGTACTCAGATGTGTATGTGTGTGTGTTCTCTGATATGTACTTGTGCATTCTCAGATGTGTACCTGTGTGTTCTCTGATGTGTACTTGTGTGTACTTGTACTTCAGGAGCTGTACAGTAGTGCAGTGGAGGAGGTGACAGGGCCATTACACTTCGCTCATCAGTGGGTCGACATGAGCAACGTGACTGTGAAGATCAACAGTACTCACACGGTACTAATGCTACTGCGAATACTACTACTGCAGTACAAATACTACTGTAATACTAATAGTGGCACACACACAAAATACTACAAATACAACCTGTCTGTGAAGAGCAACAGCACTCATTACTATTCAGGGGTACTGCACTACTATTCACGGGGTACTGCAGTAGTACACAAAGTCCTGTGTGTACTTTGTGTACTATAAATACTTCTACTTTAGGTGTCAACGTGTAAACCTGCTCTGGGACACAGTTTTGCCGCTGGGACCACAGACGGAGGAGGAGACCTCAACTTCACGCAGGGTACAAATACTACAAATACTATAAATACTAATAATAATACTGCTAGTAGTGATACTACGGATACTGATACTAGGCAAGCCAAGTTTATTTGTATAGCACAATTCGTACACAAAGTAATTCAAAGTGCTTTACAGTCTTTATAAGCTCTTATTTTGTAGTGCATGTAAATATATTTTATTTTGAAGGGGCAGTGGAGGGTTCAGTGTAAAGTATTTTATTTTGTAGGTTTTTAAATGTAGTGTTTTATTTTGAAGGAGCAGTGGAGGGTGCAGTTTAAAGTCTTATTTTGTAGGATGTTTAAAGATCTTTTATTTTGAAGGGACCTGTTCAGTTGTAGTGTTTTTTTGCAGCAGTGGTAGTTTTATATAGCACTTTTCCACTTTCAAGGCACTCAAATACTTTAAATCAAGGAACCATCCACACATACATACATACAGCAATGTACACAGACACTGGGGGTGAGGAGGGTTAAGTGTGTTGCCAAAGGACACAGCAACAGCATTCATCTGTGTTTATGTCAAGAGTGGGATTCAAACCTCCAACCTTCGATCAGTGGACAAACACTCTGTAGTTTGTCTCAGGAGCTGCAGGTCAGATTTCTGTTCAGGGACCTGTAGTTTTATTTTGAAGGAGTGGTGTAGTGAGACGTCTGAGCTCATGTTTGAAGTGTATGTAAAGATGTTTTATTTTGAAGGAGTGGTGTAGTGAGACGTCTGAGCTCATGTTTTGAAGTGTTTGTAAAGATGTTTTATTTTGAAGGAGTGGTGTAGTGAGACGTCTGAGCTCATGTTTGAAGTGTATGTAAAGATGTTTTATTTTGAAGGAGTGGTGTAGTGAGACGTCTGAGCTCATGTTTTGAAGTGTTTGTAAAGATGTTTTATTTTGAAGGAGTGGTGTAGTGAGACGTCTGAGCTCATGTTTTGAAGTGTTTGTAAAGATGTTTTATTTTGAAGGAGTGGTGTAGTGAGACGTCTGAGCTGTAAAGAGTAAAGTGCATGTTTTATTTTGAAGGAGCGGTGGAGGGGGACCCGTTCTGGGACGGAATCAGAGATGCTCTTGTGGGTCCTCCGTCCAACGAGACTCAAGACTGTCACCGCCCCAAACCCATTCTGTTTAGTACTGGAGAGGTACTACTACTACTACTACTACTACTACTTTTACTACTACTACTACTACTACTACTACTACTCTGGGACGGAATACTACTAGATACTACTACTACTCCTACTCCTACTACTGTCACCGATCTTGCTACTACTCTCTACTAAACTACCATTCTACTTTAGTACTGGACCCTACCTCATACTGTTCAATACAAGAGAAGTACATATACTACTACCACAGGTTTTACTGATGTCATGGCATAGACCTAAAGTCATTCTTTCACCAATGGAGATGTAAAAGTACTGCTATTGCTACTGTTGTGCTATGTGTACTATATAACTCCCACTAGTACTACAGATCTACAGACCTCTGTCCATGTGTTTATGTCATTGGTGGTATTTTCTGTGTACTTTGTTTGCTGATGTGATACGTATTGGATATTTGTACTAGTACTAGAGTATGTAAACATCTTTTGAATATCATGTATTTTTCATGTACTTTGTGTCAGATGTCGTGGCCGTTGCCGTGGCACCCTACCATCATCGACGTGCAGATGCTGCTGATCGGGTCTGTGGCTGTGCTGGCCATTCCTGGAGAAATCACGTGAGACTCACATAAAACCCACATGACTTTATAACATCACTTTAAGACAGGGTATTCTCCTAAATTATAGGTGTCATCTATGCATCTTTGAGTATTTTAGTCTCTCCCGGGCTCTGTTCAAACCCTCCTAAGAGCTTGTACAAGGCTCCGCCCACAAGCCTACGTCACCCATGCTCCTACATGACAATTCTCCATAAATATACAAAAACATTCTGTGTGGAGTAGTAGTAGTAGAAGTAGTACACAGCAACTTGACAAACCTGATGCAATGTGCAGTCGTTTCATTAGCAGGACACGCTCTGAAGGGGGAGTGACTTAGCGTGGAGAGCAAAGGGAGGGGGGACTCAGAGAATCAAAAATTACAGTAAAACTTATAAAACGTGTTAATGCGATGTTTTGGGCAAAAATTGCATTTTCAAAACAATAAAAGGCAACATGGTGATCTAAATATATTATTTGTTAGCAGGTAATACCCATAGAAGTAAAATACCCCCTCTTTAATACCCCATAGAAGTAAAATACCTCCTCTTTAATACCCCATAGAAGTAAAATACCTCCCCTTTAATACCTCATAGAAGTAAAATACCTCCTCTTTAATACCCCATAGATGTAAAATACCTCCTCTTTAATACCCCACAGAAGTAAAATACCTCCTCTTTAATACCCCACAGAAGTAAAATACCCCCTCTTTAATACCCCATAGAAGTAAAATACCTCCTCTTTAATACCCCATAGAAGTAAAATACCTCCTCTTTAATACCCCACAGAAGTAAAATACTTCCTCTTTAATACCCCACAGAAGTAAAATACCCCCTCTTTAATACCCCATAGAAGTAAAATACCTCCTCTTTAATACCCCATAGAAGTAAAATACCCCCTCTTTAATACCCCACAGAAGTAAAATACCTCCTCTTTAATACCCCATAGAAGTAAAATACCTCCCCTTTAATACCTCATAGAAGTAAAATACCTCCTCTTTAATACCCCATAGAAGTAAAATACCTCCCCTTTAATACCTCATAGAAGTAAAATAACCCCTCTTTAATACCCCATAGAAGTAAAATACCTCCCCTTTAATACCCCATAGAAGTAAAATACCTCCTCTTTTAATACCCACAGAAGTAAAATACCTTCTCTTTAATACCCCACAGAAGTAAAATACCCCTCTTTAATACTCTACAGAGGTAAAATACATGACATCATCAGTGTAACCTTCTGCTCATGATACACGAGTCGTCTCACTAAAAACTCAAATTTCTGCCGAAAACATAATATTACTAAACCTGCACAAACAGACTTAAAGTTGAGCCTGACTCTCCCTCTGCTCCGCCTCAGGACCATGTCGGGCCGAAGACTTCGAGAGGCCGTCAAACAGGTGAGTGACAGGAGCTGGGTTTGAATCCCCGACCATGTTTCATGTTTATGTGTGGAGCTTAGAAAGAATATATCTAACCTGCTGGCTGCCACATTAAAAAACATGACGTGAGCATGGGCGCGATTTAGCTCCATCAACGCTCCAATTCACTTTCTATTGAAAAAAACTTGGTCCCTCTCTCTGTAACTGCTGACCATAAAATGTTGAGTTTAACCTGCTTTCCATGATCCTGCAGTTTTTATTTCACTATTTTCACTAAATCAAGATATGAACATTAATAACAGACCAATCAGGAGCCTTCTTTCTCTGAGGTCGCCCCGTTAGCGTTTGCAACAGGTTTGATTGACAACGCTGCTAACCGACCACTCCCTGCCAAACAAACGATGTGGGCAGGAAGGGAGATTTGCTTCAACACCCTTCCTCCTGATTGGTCTTTGGTTGCTATGATACCCGTGGACTGAATTCCAAATATGGAACTGGATGACAGATAAGCCGCTATAACTGCTAGCCTCGATGAGCTTCATTTGGAGCTGAATACTGTGTCTGACCCTGCTCACTTAGTCCACTTGTGCGTACGGTCTATGGTGTGGAATTTGCATGTTCTTTCTGTGTCCTCGTGTGCCTAAAACATCCTCAATGCTCTTGCACATAATAAAGTGTACTATGGTGTCCCGCCAGAATCTGATTTTGTCTTTACAGTCTAAAATCTCATCTTTAAACAGTCCTTTCTTTAGTCGAGGCAGTCAGTGATATATGCATTAAATTATTCAAATATAGATCGTCTGTGCCACTATAGTCTCAGTATAAACCTGTGTATGGATGTGTAGTTTGTCCGAGGAGCTTCAGGTCAGTGGTGCGTTCAGGGACCTGTAGTTTGTGCCGCAGGTCGTGTTGTGTTTACAGACTATAGGTAAGAAAATAGATCCCTGTTATAATGTTTCTTCATCACAAACACACCTGGAGTTGTGTTTTGTTTCATTCACACAGGTTTAAACACACAAACTCTGCGTATTTAGGCTCTTCTTCTGTTCTTCTCTGAAAATGAAAACACTGTGTTCCACCTTGTGATGTCATGTGGTGATACAGGAAGTTCTCCACTGTGTTTTTAAACTCCATACACCTTCACTAGAATCATTTGGATTATTTCAGTCCTGGAATTTCCAACTTCTGCTGAACTAAAGGCAAAAAGTAGCGGTTAAGTTCACATCACAAGGTGGAGCAGAGCATTTTGAGCATTGGAGATGTGCTCAAATATGTGTGAATGAAATAAAACACAAATCCAGGTATGTTTTTGAGGAGGTAACAACATTGTAACATGGCTTTAATAAACTGTAGTCTCCGTGTTTCAGGAGCTGCAGGTCGATGGAGGGTTCAAGGACCTGGAGGTGGTCATCGCCGGCCTCAGTAACGTGTACACTCACTACATCACCACCTACGAAGAGTACCAGGTATGATCCAGGGGTCAGAGCGGGTCAGGGGTCACTCACTACATCACCGTAAAACAGAGTACCCGGTGAGAACCAGGGGTCAAAGGTCTCAGGGGGACAAATGTAATATTCTATCTATTTTTATTATTCTTTAAGTGAAATCTCAGCCCAATGTTTGTGTTAATTGCACATTTAACTGCTAAAAAGCTCGAGTAAACAGACGAGTGAGAGAAACATCGAGGACCCGCCGATCACACCGCCGAGTGTGATATTTCATGTGTTTGTGATTTCAGCGATACAGGATTTGACCAGTGTTTTTGTAAAAATAAACCTTTTGAAATTTCCTCTGTGAACTTGCTTTAACTGGAATGAAGGCGAACTAAGATTTCAACTGATGGAGAATATTTTGAACTGTTT
This sequence comes from Periophthalmus modestus, assembly GCA_019594935.1. NCBI lineage: Eukaryota > Metazoa > Chordata > Actinopteri > Gobiiformes > Gobiidae > Periophthalmus > Periophthalmus modestus. The sequence continues at coordinate 18,997 of JAIEZT010000010.1, read as the reverse complement.
CTGGGGAAAAATTATGAAAAGAAAGTCAAGCTAACGACTAGGATGGCTGATGCAAATTTGGTAAATGAATGAAACTGGGCACTGACACCAGGTGTGAACCAGGTCAGCCAGGGGTCAGAGGGTGTCAAAGGGTAGAGAAGAACGAGAAGAACATCTGACACAGGACTAACCACTCTGCTCTATCTCAGGTGCAGAGATACGAAGCGGCCTCCACCATCTTTGGACCCCACACCCTCTCAGCTTATATCCATAAGTTTACACATCTGTCTAGAGCCATCAGAGAGGTACTGAACCGGGACTAAACCAGGACTGAACCAGAGCTAAACCAGGACTGAACTGGGACTAAACCATGGCTCAATTAGGACTAAACCAGGATTGAACCGGGACTGAACCAGGACTAAACCAGGACTGAACCAGGGCTAAACCAGTTCTGAACTAGGACTAAACCTTGGCTCAGTTAGGACTAAACCAGGACTGAACCAGGACTAAACCAGGACTGAACCAGGACTGAACCAGGACTAAACCAGGACTAAACCAGGACTAAACCAGGACTGAACCAGGACTAAACCATGGCTCAGTTAGGACTAAACCAGGATTGAACCAGGACTAAACCAGGACTGAACTAGGACTAAACCAGGACTGAACCAGGACTGAACCAAGACTAAACCAGGACTGAACCAGGACTCTATGTATATTCTTTGTCCTGGTTCCTGACCGGGTCTTCATGTGGTCTAGGACTCAGTCTCAGGTCTGGATTCTGGACCGGAGCCTCCGTTCTTCTCGACGCTGTTTAACCTGCTTCCAGCTGCAACCGCCGACAGGAAACCAGTGAACACCAGCTTTGGAGACGTCCTGGAGCAGGTCTACCCAGTTTACAGGCAGGTGGGTCTAACCTAACCTAGCCAGGTCTGAACCAGGTCTATACCAGGCCTGAACCAGGTCTGAACCAGGTCTATACCAGGCCTGAACCAGGTCTGAACCAGGTCCAGATAACATGATCATTATTCTATTAAACAATGATTTGTATGTTTCTGGTTGAGATTTGAACCTAAATCCTTTGGTTTCAGGGCGATGTGGTGTCTGTGACGTTTGTGGCAGGAAACCCTCGACACTCTGGGGATATTGTGAGAATCACTCATTTATAAACTCATTCATAAAACCACAGCTACAGAAACGTACAACCCGAGGCACAGCATTCACTACAGACCAGAGCTACAGCCACATTCACTCATTCATGTTCAAGTGGCTATGACAAGTTCAACTGCTCATTATACCAACACACTGAAGATCATTATATGTAAGATTCAGCTAAGAAAAAATATAATTCTTTTCCCAGTTTGGACATTTTTTAGGTTTAAAATTTTACTTCCTGGTTAGAAATCATGACACACTAGGGAATTGCATAACTGTTACCTAGAAACCATAGGGTCTCTAATGTCACAGAAATTATGATTTGACAAATAAATATATAATAACTGTCTAAAATTCATAAACTCAGTTATGTTCATCTCCAGAGCTACAGTAACATTCACTCATTCACAAACCACATACACTCACACACTCTGACCTATGACCCTCGCGTTTAACCTTTGACCCTTAGAGTCAGACACTTGTTCAAAAAGACAGAAATGAAAACAAGGACCTAGGTTTTATTTCTTTGATTTTATTTTGTTTCCACAGAGAGACAAGACGTTTGTGACAGTGGAGAAGTTCGACAATAACACCAACACCTGGGCCGTGGTCCACACTGATGCATCATGGGAGACCAGGTTAGACTAGAGACCAGAGACCAGAGACCAGGGACCAGACCAGAGACTAGAGACCAGAGACCAGACCAGAGACCAGACCAGAGACCAGACCAGAGACCAGACCAGAGACCAGACCAGAGACCAGACCAGAGACCAGAGACCAGAGACCAGAGACCAGAGACCAGAGACCAGAGACCAGAGACCAGAGACCAGAGACCAGAGACCAGAGACCAGAGACCAGAGACCAGAGACCAGGGACCAGGGACCAGAGACCAGACCAGAGACTAGAGACCAGAGACCAGACCAGAGACCAGACCAGACCAGAGACCAGACCAGACCAGAGACCAGAGACCAGGGACCAGAGACCAGGGACCAGAGACCAGAGACCAGAGACCAGAGACCAGAGACCAGAGACCAGACCAGACCAGACCAGACCAGAGACCATACAAGAGACCAGAGACCGGAGACCGGAGACCGTAGACCGGAGACCGTAGACCGGAGACCGGAGACCGGAGACCGGAGACCGGAGACCGGAGACCGGAGACCGGAGACCGCAGACCGGAGACCGCAGACCGCAGACCAGACCAGACCAGACACCGGAGACCAGACCAGACCAGACCAGACACCGGAGACCAGACCAGACACGGAGACCAGACCAGAGACCTGAGACCAGAGACCAGGGACCTGAGACCAGAGACCAGAGACCAGACCAGGGACCACAGACCAGACACCAGAGACTGTAGATGCAGGTGGAGCGTCTTTAGGGCTGATCTGAGGCAGAACTTCTGTTTTATGTGAGCTGAAGGTCTGCACCAAACCTGAACCTGCATTAGACTAGGACTGAACCAGGACTATGGCTGAAAGATATAGTCCTAGTTGTTTTTAATCTAAATAGTTTTTGGTTCAATCTTCCCTACAAAATATTTTCTAATTTTGGTGGTGATTGATTTTGAGTAAATTTGCAGCAAAACTGTCAAAATTCCATGAACAATGTCTCAAATATTGGAAATTGGCATATAAACAAATGGTTACTTTTATATTTGATGCCAATTTCAGTTGTAGGTATATATTTATATTTATTATTTGATTTGTTGAGACTATTAATAAAAAGGAAAATACATTAAAAAAGAAAAAAAAACAAAACATAAAACATCTCATTTGTCTGGCCAAAAGATACAGTCCTAGTTTGGTTCGTTTTAATTCTGATTGGCTCTCATTGTGGTCTCCTCAGATTTCATTGGCTGAAGGGCGCCGATCGGCACAGCAACGCCACAGTGGAGTGGTTCATCCAGAACAGCGCCCCCTCTGGTGTGTACAGGATACGACACTTTGGCCATTACAAAGAAGTAAAAAACTTCAGACCGGTGATCCTGCCGTACGAGGGCCAGTCGGATGAGTTTACTGTGGCAGCCAGCTACTACAGCGCCATCTAGAGGACAGCTACAAACATGCACTACTTTAAAATGACTCCTGTGCAATTTATAGATGTAATCTTTTTAAATTAAATAATGTAATGTATAATTTATTAATAAATACTGACTGAAGTCTCTGATCTTGTCTCACTCATCATTAATATACACCTGATCAAATAGATGACAGAGGGGGTATTATGGAAGGCCTGAAGAGGTTTTATATCTCATCCATCCATGCTCAAAACCTCCTTGTGGATAGCAAAACAAGCCTGTACAACGCTTCGCTCTCAAGCCTGCGTCACCCATGCTCCCACTAAAGACTATATATAAATGGACATAGCTAACCTGCCGTTGTGTTCCAGACAGGAAGTCCGCCTCCATCGACTCTAGCTCCAATTCACTTTCTATAGAAAAACTGTTTCCCCTTTCTCTATAACTTCTGCGTTCAGGCTCATCAATTTGGTCTTGTTCTTATTAACCCACTCTACAGACCAATGAGGCGCTTTCTTTCCTCAAGGTTGCTCCCAATAGTATTAGGAACAGGTTTTTGTCAGTGGAAAAGGGCTCTACCTTCAACGACCTCGCTCTGGATTGGCTCTTTAGATGCCACTCGCAGTTGGAATTGTACATATGGAACTCAATGCCAAATTCGCCTCTGTAACTGCATTTGACAGGAGTAGAACGCTATGAGTCTTCATACGGTCTACAGCTCCTACATGACAATTCTCCAAAAATACACAAAAAAACATAATACTGTAGAATATGGTGATGCCATCTGAAATACAGCTATAGTTTAACCTGAGATGGAGACAGGTCAGAACTCTCCGGTGGAGTTTGCTGTGTAACTGTCAGATTACAGATTTTTTGACCTGGTTTATGGTTAATATCTCTGTCATTACTGAGCCTATCCACATGAAACAAAGACTGGCATAAAGTTCAACGTCTTCTGTATAAAAAAAGCAAAAGTCAAATGAGTTTTTCACAAGAGCTTCAGAAAGTGATGCCATTATTAGTTGACAGGACAAAGAAAATAAGATTAACATGACAAGTTTATGGAGCCAATCCCAAACAAATAATGAGAAGGTTCAACATTTGTGGATCAGAAGTTTGGAGATGTACTTGTACCACAGTAGACGTACTTGTATTGCAGTAATTGTTCTTGTACTCTACTTTCATATAGTAATTCTCAGACAAAGCATTAATAAGACACAGAAAGCGTGTTTTTGCCACATATTTTATTGTCGCGCCCTCGATGTTAAAAGTCCAAAGACATAAAATCAAGTTAAAATCATGTTTAAAACATTTCAGATGATTTTTACACAGATCTGTTCAATCTTTTCAAAGTTGTGTGACCCTTCCTCCCGCGGAGGTCACTTCCTTTTGGAGCGAAGCTGTCTTTTGATCGTGAAATGGTCGCTCTCCTTCTCCTCCAACAATCCTTCACAAGCCTGAAAAAAAAAAAAAAGAAAGGCCCAGGTTTAGGTCCAGGTTTAGGTCCAGGTTGTGTCCAGGTTTAGGTCCAGGTTTGGTCCAGGTTTGGTCCAGGTTTAGGTCCAGGTTTAGGTCCAGGTTTAGGTCCAGGTTATGTCCAGGTTCTGACCGTAACAGGCGAGTCAGCCATGGGGGAGTTGGAGTGAGTTCTGTACAGTTTTCTTCGTCCTCGTTTTAGTTTTGACCCGGTGCTTTTGCTGTCCACCACCAGCCCCATCAAACCTTTGGCTGCAACACAAGAGACAAATACTGTTATATACCAATACTGATGATGGAGGTGGGCGTGCGGATATAATAAAAGTAGTTATTGTAGCAGTAGTATTAGTTGCAGTACCTGTAGAGCTGATGATTGAAGGAGACTTGTGGAGGAGATCTCCCAGTTTGTTCAGAGGTCGGTCCTTCAGTGACGAAGAGGACGCCTGGACACAGGGCCATGTCAGTAATGATAAACATTTAAGAATTATACAGTTATTTTATAATGTTAAACATAATTATACAGTTGTAATGTTCGTATACACCATTAATAGAATCGTTGGAATTTCCAATCTCTTCTGAACTAAAGGTAAAAACTTAGCTGTTAACTTCAAACCTACCATTACATGACATCATAACAGAGCAAGGAACAGAGCATTTTGAGCTCTGGAGATGTAGACAGACTAATAATAGAGTTACTCCAACATGTGCAACTGAAACAAAACTCCAGGTATGTTTTTGAGGAGGTAACAACATTATAACATGGCTTAAAGCTCACAAGAGTCAGTTTTGTATAATATAGAACCTTTAAATGAGGTGGTCACCTGTTTGCTGGGTTGGGCTCTCCCTCTGTTCCTCTTGTTCTCACTGAAGACCAGACCCTGAGAAGAGACACTACAGTGTATATGTGTATACTGAAGACATTAAGACCTGAGCACAGAGACAAGAGACAGGGATCTGCACAGACCTAACTCATAGCCATATCTTGTACATATCTCTGGACATATCTATCCCAATTGCCCCCGTGTTCCAAACAGGAGGGGAGCATAGGCTTGATCCGGCTCCACTGACTCCAATTCACTTTCTATTGAAAAACCGTGGACAGTCTTTTTGTAACTTCTGCTGTCAGGCTCATCATTCTGACTTTAAAATGTTGGTTTTAACCCATTCTACATGATCCTATGATCACTATTTTGTCCTGAAACCAAGATAGGAACATAAATAACAAAGCAATCAGCCTCTTTCCCCGAGGCTGCTCCCGCTAGTATTACCCCGCTTCCTACTAACCCAGTGGCTCAGGCAGGAAGGGGCAGTACCTTCAAGTGCCACGCTCTTGATTGGCTCTTTGGTTGCTGATACTTAGAATTCCAAATATGGAACTGGGCTCCAGATTAGCTGCTATAACTGCTAGCCTCAATGAGCAATGGAGCTGAAAGCTGTGGGTGACGTCACACTCCCCAAGTCCACTTCTTTATACAGTCTATGTTCACAGCTGTAGGTTCAGACTCTTATTATGAAGGAGCTGTACCTGGACCTCACAGCTCTTCCTCTTCCTCCCTGTGGTCCTGGGGGTCCTCCTTCGCTCCGCCATCTTCTCTGGAGATAAGCTCTGCACAAACACATAGGTCATATGTTCCATTACATGTGTATTTCACAGGCCAGTCACGATGACAAATTTAAGCACAATATATTGCTACAGAGAAATATAACAAACGATAACAGTGAAACTACTTTATGTCCCTGACACAGAAATATCCCAGTGAACCATTTTTTAAATAGACAGCATCATTAAAAGGCCATATTTTGAACAATAAGTTGATATAGTGATTATCATGACAGGCCTAGTATTTCATGATGCTAAATAAAACTAAAGTCAAAAGAAAGTGGATCAAAAATAATGTATGAAGATTAGAGATGCACCAATCCAATACTGTTACCGGATATCGGCTGATGCTGAAAAATTGCTGGATTGGATATTGGCTTCCAAATATCCTGGTTGGACATATAAATTTATGCAATAAGACTATTTACTGGTTGTAATCGGCCCAGAAAGTCTCCGAGTGTTGAACTTTCATTTTACACAAATTGCAGTTACATGAGAAATAACAGCTACTGGTACATAACATATTTGGACCAGTTTCTTCTTATTTATTTTTGTTTAAAGGCAATAAATGCTGTTATCAGTATCGGAACTGACAAGCTGGATCAGTGTAGCCCACATAAATGCATTATGAACACGCACCTTGACGTTGTGATGGTTTTGCAGCTCTCTGAATCTCTGCACCTCCCTCTTCACAGCCTCCATCCTCCTTTCCTCCCTCCTTTTCTCCTCCCTCTCGTTCTTGTCTGTTTGGCTCTCCTCCTCTGTGTTCTCCTGAATGTTCTCCTGTTCTTGGCTCTGCTCCTGTTTTCTGGCCCTGTTGTTCCGTCTCTGCTGCAGTTTTTGGAGCTCTTCTCTCAGCTCTTCCACCAGAGTCACCTTCCTCTCCTCCGTCACCTCCTCCTCATGCAACTTCTGATGATGGTTCTCCTCAGGGTTCTCCTCAAGATTCTGCTGCTGGTGTTCGGGCTGGCTTTCCTTCTCCTCCTCCTCTGATGGATCCTGGAGCTCCTCTCTCAAACGCTCTAACTCTGAAACAATATTACACAGATTAAACCAGGGGCTAAAGCAGGGGGCTAAAGCAAGGGGGCTAAAGCAGGGGGCTAAAGCAGGGGGCTAAAGCAGAAACTAAACCAGGAGTAAAACAGGTCTAAACCACGATGAATCAAAGTTCAGACCTTTCCTCAGAGTCTCCATCTGAGAGTGAGCTTCAGCCACAGTCTGCTCCCTGAGAGACACTATCTCCAACAGGTCTGGAACCACAGAAAACAGAACCAGGTCAAAACCATCAGAGCCAGAGCAGCAGAGCCAGAGAGCAGCAAGCAGGAGCAGATAGAAGCAGACCTCGATTCCGTTGATCAGTGCGTTCTCGCTCCTCTTCTATCGTTTCCAGTCTTTGTTTAAATGAAGCACAGTGCTCCTTTAGCTCCGCCTCCAAACACGCAAACGCAGCCCTCTGATTGGTTAATTCCTGCCTCAGCTCTGTACAGAGACGCTCACTACAAACAAACCAAGGAAAACGTACCAATTATTTTCCAGGATTTCCAGAATGTGTGGGAACCCTGGAAGTAATAGCAGTAGTAGCAAAAGTACATGTGTTGTACTAGTAGTAGGCGCAGTAATATCAATAATAGCAGTAAAAGTACCTGTGTTGTAGTTTTTCTTGCAGTTCTTGGATTTGTTGAGTTTTTTCTGCAGATTTACTCAGAGCAGATTCACTCTCCTCTTTCAGACGATCCATCGCCTCATGGAACATGTTCTCCTCCTGCAAAAGATTTAAGAGTTAAGCCAGGACCTAAAGCAGGGACCTAAAGCAAGGATCTAAAGCAGGGACCTAAAGCAGGGACCTAAAGCAGGGATCTAAAGCAGGGATCTAAAAGCAGAGACCTAAAGCAGGGACCAATCCCGACATAGGCAAACTACGGAGTGGGAGCCACATATGGCCCTTTGGGCTTATTAATCCGACTCGCCGAACATGACCAAATGATATTAAAATAGGTAAGGGTAAAAGTTCAAAGTTTACCTGCTGTGTTTATTTACCTGAAATTCATTATTAATTTAATTAATGCATTTGGAAAACAATGTGTACAATGAGCCTTGCATATTCATGCTTAGCTGAATGTTACAGGCCAAATCTCTAATGTAATATATATAATATAATATATATATATATATATATATATATATATATATATATATATATATATATATATATATATATATATATATATGTATATATATATATATTCTGGCCCGGCCTCTCTGTCAAATTTTAGAACCCATTGTGGCCCGTGTGTCAAAAAATTTGCCCACCCATGGTCTAATCCCAGTCTAAACAGAGACTAAATCAGGAATTAAACCAGGTCAAAACCTTGGCATCTTGTCTGAGCCTCTCCACTTCTCCTCTGAGCTCGTGGATAGTGTGCTCCTTCTCCTCTGATTGGTTCTGGAGGCTGTCGAGGCGGGTCTTGGTGCAGGTGAGCTCCTCTGATAGGCTGTCGGACCTGTGACTCTGAGAGTGTAGCTGCTTCTTCAGATCAGTCACCTGAGACACCACAGAATATTTAAATTCAACAAAGACTAAAGAATAAACATGAGTCTGAAATTTTGTCTTAAGTGGAGGAGACAATATGAGGAGGAGGCATATGACTGAACCCTGTACCTCCTGGTTAGAGGGCATATTGCTGAACACACTCGTACCTGATTCTGCAGCTGGAACATGCCATTGACCAGAGCCTTGTTCTCTTTGTTTAGTCGAGAAGTTTCTTTCTGTTCTGACTCTAAAGACAGGAACACAGATTCACAGCTCGAACAGCCCGTCTCCTCTGGAACAAAGAAAGAAACAACATAAATAAACAAACATACAAGAGCCCAGTGCAGACAGCCCGCCTCCTCTGGATAAACTAATATAGTTTTGTGCAACCTTAGTCCTAGTTCAGTCCTGAGGCCTGTACCCCCGAAGTTACCTCGCTAACACTCCAGCTTTGTAGTACCGCTAAACCAGAGTTAATCCTGAAGTTCAGTCCCCGGTTCAGTCCCCGGTTCAGTCCCAACGTTCTGGGGTTTTACCTGAGAGCTCCTGCACTTTGGTCTCCAGTTCCATTTGCCCCCTCCTCACATGCTCCAGCTCCTCCTCCCTCTGCTGTAGATCCTCCTGTAGTCTGGTTAAGGTCTGGTTCAGCCTAGACTGCTCCTCCTGTAGTCTGGTTATAGTTTGGTTCAGCCTGGTCTCCTCCTCCCCCCTCTGCTGTAGATCCTCTTGTAGTTTGGTTATAATCTGGTTCAACCTGGTCTCCTCCTCTCCCCTTTGCTGTAGATCCTCCTGTAGTCTGGTTATAGTTTGGTTCAGCCTGGTCTCCTCCTCTCCCCTTTGCTGTAGATCCTCCTGTAGTCTGGTCATAGTCTGGTTCAGCCTGGTCTCCTCCTCCCCTCTTTGCTGTAGTTCCTCCTGTAGTCTGGTTATAGTCTGGTTCAGCCTGGTCTCCTCCTCCTCCTTGTCCTGTCTAAGTTCACAGATGAGATGTTCTTTTTGGTCGATCTCTTCATGAAGCCTCCAGATTTCCTCCTCCAACAGCGCTGGGGAAACAGGCAGGATTTGAGCTAGGACCAGATCTGAGCCAGGACCAGGCACAAGAACAGTTGATACTTTGCAGCTAACATCATCCACACACCCTGGGGGTGTAAAGCCAACTGAGGCACTGTTCTGTCTGAAGCTCCATTAAAATAAAGCTGAGATTAAAGTCTAACACAATCTGACCATAAAGAACTGATTTAGCTGGACCCACAACAGGTGAGCAGATTTGTGCTGTTAAACAAGTCCCTCTCAAATAACATTACAATCATAAGCTAGCTAGCATTAGCCAACAGAAAAACTCACACTCAGTTTTATCAAGTGCCAAAAGATCAACAACTTGAAAAGGTAAACTGGACAAGATTTACCCTTAGCTATTTTAATATAAATTGGTCACGTTTGGTGGGCTGGATTAATAAGCCCAAAGGGCTGTATGTGGCCCCCAAGCTGTAGTTTGCCCATGTCTGCGCTAACCACTCTGCCACAGATCCTTACAGATCACATGGTTGTGGTGTCTCTTAGTTAGTGTCAGTGTTGGTCTGAGGGTGTTGCTGATGTGCATTCTGGGAGTTGTAGTCACCTCTCTTTTTGGTTGGACCTGTCTCGTCGTCGCTGGAGCCCCTCGGCAGTTTCCTCTCCTCCTTTCCTTGCTCCCTTATCTCCTCTCCTTCTTCGACTCCTCGTCTCCTTAGACAGGAGCAGTTCTGTTGGAGCTGCATCAGTTCAGCGCGGACAGACTCCACCACAGAGCGCTGGGACAGAAGAAAAATGTTCCATCATTTAATTTTACACAGCTCGAGAAAATAAGTTGTACAAAGGATGGAGGGGTGGACTTATAGATGGGTACATTTGTCTTCAACTGATCATATCCATCCTCATAAACCAAGACTACACTGGGACAACACAGTCTAGTCCCTTGTCTCAGTCCCTTGTCTCAGTCCCTTGTCTCAGTCCCTTGTCTCAGTCCCTTGTCTCAGTCCCTTGTCTCAGTCCCTTGTCTCAGTCCCTTGTCTCAGTCCCCCTGCAGTAAGGTCCTCCAGAGTCTGGTCCTGGTTAAGTCATAGTTTAGACTTTGTTCAGTCCTGGTTTAGTCTCTGTACCTCTCTGGTAGCATCCTCCACAGTCTGGTCCAAAGTGGAGGTGAGTTTGTCGATGATATCATCTTTTTGTCGACAGAGTTCAGCGAGTTCAGAGAGCTGCTGCACACGCTCCTCCACAGACTGAGACACAAATATAATGTGAGGCACATAATATAACATATTCACACATTATTCTATCAGACCTGCAGCAAACGCTCCTCCACACACAGACGTGAGAGAATTATATAATTAAAATGAGAAGTGTTTAGGTGACAGGGCCTCACCTGCCGGGCTGCCTCCAGCTGCTCCAGTGTCTCCTGCCTCTGCACACGGAGACTCTGCACCTCTGAGAGAACAGGACTGAGTCAGACTACAGGCCCAGAGATGCCAGTATATACATATATGTATTTGTATCCAACTTGCATTGTTCCTGCTGCTACTCTCGTATATGTATGTGTATGTGTATGTATGTGTGCGTGTATTTGTATATTCAGTCTCTGACCTCTGGCGTTGTCCTGTTCTTCTCTGATCTTCTCCAGGTCCTGCGCGCTGATGATGCTCTCCAACACGGCCCCCTGCTCTGGGTCCTACACATACAGTCAGAGCGTACAGATGGACACACAGACACGTAGCACGCAGACACGCACACACAGTCAGAGCATGCACGTAGATACACATACACCTACTTACAGACACAGAGGGTCAGAGTGCGCATGTGGATTTTTTTTTACTTATCTTGTTGCATCTGTATAATCCCCAAGTCCTACAAATTGGTTCCAGCACAAAAGAACATTTATTTCTGTCACTGGACAGTTTTTGGAGTGAATCCATTTGGATTCCAATATCTGCCTGTCCATGTAGAGCCCCTTTGTTGTGAGACTGCAGCGCTGACAGCTCCATAGCACCTGTCTGTACCTGTCCTCACCTGTCTGTGTCTCCCCAGCGCTGACAATTTTGTTAGGCTCTAGTGTAGGGTCCATCTCTTGTGTGATTAGAGTTAGGTGTGTGGCACCGGTCTCTTTTGTGTGGTTACGGTTAGGTGTGCGGTACCACTCTCTTGTGAGGTTAGGGCGCCTGCTCCTGTCCTCACCTGTCTCTCCAGCGCAGACAGATCCACAGTTCTGTGCACCAGGTTCTTGAGGATTTCGAGTCGTTTCTCTGCTCTCTCCTCCAGGATCTCACGCTCCTTCTCCAAACGCTCACTGAACAGGCAGAGACACAACACTACTGAGAACAACTGATGCGGGCAGTGACAGGGGCAGCAGCGCAGGCAGCGAGGAGGACACAACACCACTATGACAGCACCCACTAAAGAACAGGATTGACATAGTACCCTCTCAGGAGTCGAACAAAGACTGACAGGGTCACCTGACGCTCATCAAGACCACCAGAGAAGAGGGAGATATAATATTTGAAGTATTATCAGTACCGGTAGTCTTTGTTCTACTAGTACTAGTAGTATTTGCAGTATTACCTGTAGTCTTTCTCCATTTTGTTGAAAAGCTCCATGAATTCAGCGCTGACCTCCTCTCTGATCTGAGCCTCCAGCACCAGCCTCAAGGCAGCCGCTCTGTCACTCTGAAGTATACACAATATATACAAAATATAAGATACTGCATTATACGTAGTAGTAAGTAAGTACTCATCTTGTACCACTCTGAGGTACACAAAAAAGTCTGGAATAATACTGCTTATCTTTTAATAAACACTCATGTACGTAGCTTTAGTCAGTGTTGCTGTGTGATACCTGTGTGCCCTCCATAGTGGTTTCATCTACAGTCACCTCCAGGACTGTGCCCTCCATCTCAGTCTGCTCCTCCTCCTCTTCCTCCTCCTCCTGCTCTTCATCCAACTCTGAAACCAAAACACACATCAATCTAGTATCTCTCAGACAGAGCAGTCAGTATTCTGTGTCATATGTTCATCAGAAATCTGAAAATGTTTTTTTTTTTCTTCCCTGGAAAAAAAAAGAAAAAAAAAAAGAAGAATTCTATCAGTGACAAGGTCCATTGTACCACAATATTTCTCCAACCACACCACAGCACCTGGAGGGCATCTGACACACCACAACATCTGCACAACGTTTGATCAGCCCCCATCTCAGTCCAACACGACAGGGATACAGGTGGATGGGAGGGCCTCTGTCACACAGTAGGACAGATAAGCACGTTTGCCTTCCCATGGTTCCAGTCCTGTTAGCCCTGATGCCCTACCATGGTCCCAGTCCTGTTAGCCCTGATGCCCTACCGTGGTCCCAGTCCTGGGTTAGCCCTGATGCCCGACCGTGGTCCCAGTCCTGGGTTAGCCCTGATGCCCGACCGTGGTCCCAGTCCTGTTAGCCCTGATGCCCTACCGTGGTCCCAGTCCTGTTAGCCCTGATGCCCTACAGTGGTCCCAGTCCTGGGTTAGCCCTGATGCCCTACCGTGGTCCCAGTCCTGTTAGCCCTGATGCCCTACCGTGGTCCCAGTCCTGTTAGCCCTGATGCCCTACCGTGGTCCCAGTCCTGTTAGCCCTGATGCCCTACAGTGGTCCCAGTCCTGGGTTAGCCCTGATGCCCGACCGTGGTCCCAGTCCTGGGTTAGCCCTGATGCCCTACCGTGGTCCCAGTCTTCGGTCTCCAGCACATCCTCCAGGCTGCGCTCCCAGACCATGGAGCTCTTTCGGCCTCTGACACGTCGCGTTTCAGCCTCATCAATGATCAGGGACAGCTCCATCGCCGACCTCTGGGGGGCAGCGTCCAGGGGAGCAGGCCGCGCGTTCAGAACCACCACCTGGAGCAAGAGGGTAAAGGATAATGGTCAAACTGTTCTCTGCACCTCAGACCTCTGGGTGATGTCATTGTCCCATTTGTCCCCTTTTAATGCAACGTGCTTAACTCTTTTAAGAGTGTGTATTCCCTGTTCTGTGCAGTAGCATCAATAGCAGTACTTGTACCTTCTGAGCCAGAGCGGAGAACTTGAGCACATTGAGGGTCTCGTCTAAGCTGGAGGAGCTCTGGTTGATGTTGACGACCATCGTGACCTTTCCTGACCCCGAGCCACAGAAGAAAAACTGCAGGAAGTGAGTGAGTTTGGACTCTCGGAACGGAATGTGCTGCTGGAACCTGGAGAACCATGAGAAAGAGGGGTTAGAAGAACATCAAGGAAGCAGCATCAACTACAAGAACAACACCACAACACATGGAACATAAAGAGAAGAACCATGAGAACGAGGGGTTAGAATATAAAGGAACATGCTGGTGGAGCCTGGAGAACAGTGAGAAGGACCATGAGAACAAGGGGTTAGAACACAAGGAACACAAAAAACATGGCATCAGGGAGACAGGAACCTACAGGGACTCTACAGAGAGCCTAAAGAGAAGGAGAACCAGGATTAATTAATTTGCACAATTAATCACAATCAAATCAAAATCACTGTTTGAAGTAACACAGTTATGAAATCCCAGATACAAACATTCTGAAATGTCCCTGCGTGTCAGACACTCTTCCTGTGTCTCCATGGGGTCTTATTCTGCAATAAAAACTGCTAACCCTGTAGTTTAAATCTGTTCTGAACATGTTCTGAAATGTGATTCTTGTATTCATTTTTCAGTTCAGATTTTAGTGTTTTTGTCAAAATGTGAACTTTGACCAGAATTCTATTGAAAAAATGTATCAGAAATATAATCATACAGTTTGAGGAAACAAGTGAGATGAAGAGTTACTTCAAGATTCATCTGTTTCATTTGCAGATTTTTAACATAAAAAACAAAACATTTGTTTCAATATTTCATTATACAGTACAGCCCAGAAATGAGTACACCCCCTTGTAAGATTCAGATAAATCATATTGTTTCATAGAAAAAATATGAATTAGGTCTGTTCACACACTGACACGTTTATTAAGAATACACTTGACAAATCTAGAATCAATTTTGGTTCAAATTATGTTAACATAATTTTTTATAAATTTAATTACCAGACATGAGTGATCCAAAAATGAGTACACCCTGTGATATATGTATGTCATTTTACTTAAAATGCACAATGTACTAGTACTTGGTGTGTCCACCATTGTTCTCAAACACAGCTCTGACTCTTCTCGGCATAGATTCAACTAAATTGGCACATATTGTTCTGTTAATTTCACTCTGTTGAATGACCGTTTTCAGTGCATTGATGTTTTGTGGTCTGCTGGCCTCCACTTTTCGTTTGAGAACACCCCAGAGATGCTCGATTGGATTCAAGTCTGGAGACATGCTAGGCCAATCAAGTACAGTCACCCTTTTTTGGTGTAGGAACTCAGTTGTGGACCGAGCAGAATGCTTGGGGTCATTGTCATGTTGAAAAAGTGATCTTCGCCCCAAGGATCGCAGAGAAGGCAGCATGTGTTCCTCCAAAATTTCACAGTATTTTGCAGCATTCATAATTTCATCAATAAAGCAAAGTTTTCCGACCCCTTTGGAACTCATGCATCCCCAAACAAGCACACTCCCACCACCATGCTTCACTGTGGGCACCATGCACTTTTCATCATAGTCCTCTCCCTGTCGACGCCAAACCCTTTGGATGCCATCAGACCCAAAAAGATACATTTTCGTCTCATCAGACCATAGCATAGAGTTCCAAAATTTCAAATCTTTGTCCAAATGTTTCTCTACAAAAGCCATGCGGTCTCTTTTATGCTTTGGCTTCAGCAGTGGTTTCCTGCAAGGTCGACAACCAACAAGACCTTGTCTGTTCAACATGCGTTTTACAGTACTTTTGGAAATCTTTATGCCAGTTTGTTGCTCAATGGTGCTGGCCATTTCTGAAGCACTTGCCTTGCGGTTTTTCTTCAGAACTCGGACCATATGACACTCACCACGAAGGGAGAGTTTCGGCCTTCGCCCAGGACGCTTCACCTTCTTGATTATATTTCCAGTATTTTTAAAGCTCTGGATCACCTTAGCCACTGTATTTTTGTTGACAAGCAATGATGAACTGATTTTCTTGTACCCAAGACCTTTTCTGTGCAGCACAACAATCCTTTTCCGCATATCTGGAGAAAGTTCTTTGCCATGCCGTGCCATTTTCAAGGTGTAAAAGCAAAGTGGTTCAAAATGAATTGAAAATGCTCTATTTATGCAACTAAGCTGATCCAGATTTATCTCCAAACATTAAACAATCACCCAAATGTCTGTTGCAGCATTCACAATAAAGAATCCTGAATTTTAATCAGTTTGTAAGAAAGGTGTACTCATTTTTGAAACATAACCATACATGAAATCCAGGATTAGAACCAAACATTGGGCTTATATATTGATGTCACCCATCAAAAACAATCTGTATTAGGGAGGATTAAGTGCTTTAAAAAGTATTTCTATTTACTTGCCAAATTGGCCAAACAAATCAAAAATATTCAACATTTTATAGGGGGTGTACTCATTTCTGGGCTATACTGTATTACCCACATGTAGTAGTGCTGGTTTGTTCTGCCCCACAAGAGACAATAAAACACTGAATTTATTTTTTGCCAACGCCAGGGAGGCTTATTCTTCATCCCCCTTGCCTCCCCTGGGTAGAGCTGACCACAACATCCTCCATCTTGAGCCTGTGTACCAGCCCATTGTGCACAGGCAGCCCGTGGTGTCCCGTGTGGTGAAGAAGTGGACTGCTGAGAGTGAGGAGGCTCTGAGAGACTGCTTTGACACCACAGTGTGGACAGAGCTCTGTGACCCACATGGAGAGGACATCAATGCAATGACTGATTGCATCACAGACTACATAAACTTCTGTTTTGAAAACATCGTCCCCTCCCAGATGGTGCGGTGTTTTCTGAACAACAAGCCGTGGATCAACCCTGACAAAAAAGCTCTGCTGAAGGAGAAGAAGAGAGTTTTTAGGTCAGGGACCAAGGAGGAGCTGAAGACTGTACAGATGAAGCTGAGGAGGAAAATCAGGACAAGCCAAGCCAGCCATAAGAGAAGGATGGATCAACAGCTACAGGAGAAGAACATCCAGGGGGTGTGGAGAAGTCTTAAGACTATCTCAGGCTTCAAAGCACCTCCTGCCCAGACGGAGGGGGACCTGCGGTGGGTGAACGACCTCAATTCTCACTTCCTGAAATTTGATCAATTCACTCTTTACACTGCAGACTTCAGACACAACACGGACAGCTGCGTCCTGCAGAAGTTCTCTGATGACTCCGCCATCATTGGCCTCATCAAGGATGATGACGATGTGGAGTACAGAGGACTAACGCAGGACTTTGTGGACTGGTGTCAGCAGAACCACCTCATCATCAATCCAGGGAAGACCAAGGAGATAGTGGTGGATTTCCGCAGGCGCCACTCTACTGCCCCCTCAGTGAACATCCAGGGAAGGGACATTGAGAGCGTGGACTCATACAAGTACCTGGGTGTTCATTTGAACAATAAACTGAACTGGACTCACAACACAGACGCACTGTACAGGAAGGGCCAGAGCAGGCTCTATCTCCTGAGGAGACGCAGGTCTTTTGGAGTGAGAGGGCCACTCCTGAAGACCTTCTATGACTCTGTGGTGGCATCAGCCATCCTGTACGGTGTGGTCTGCTGGAACAGCAGCATCACATCTCCACATCAGCATCTCCGTCCTGGGCTGTCCTCTGGACTCAGTGCAGGAGGTGGGGGACTGGAGGGTCCGGGCTAAGGTCATCTCTATGCTGGACCATGAATCTCACCCCCTGCAGGACGCTCTTTCTGCCCTGGAAAGCAGCTTCAGTGACAGACTGATTCACCCTCGCTGTGTGAAGGAGAGGTTCCGCAAGTCTTTCCTTCCTGCTGCTACCAGACTGTATAATGAACACTGTTAACACTGAACATGTGTCATTCAACCATAACTCTGTGCAATACTCAAGTCACTTTACGGAGATGTACATCTACATGTGTGTATATTACAGTTTATTTTTAAGTCTATTTCTTAACTTATTTCTAGCTATTTATTATCTTGTTTTATTGCATGTACAATTTTCCTTCTGTTCTCTAACTGTACGGTGCAATATTGGAATTTCCCCACTGAGGGACTAATAAAGGCATATCTTATCTTCTCATGGCTCTGATACAATTCCACAGGGTGAGTACTACAGTTGTAATAGTAGTTATAGCAGTAGTATTTGCAGTACTCACTTGCTGTGCTGGTTGGTTCTCATGGCGCTGATACACTTTCCAAGTGTGAGCAGAGAATTGTTGATGTTCCCCGCCTCCTTCAGTCTGTCTCCTGTGTTATGTGTGCGAGAACATCTCTCTGATCCAGCCAAGTCACACAGCGCCAACCTAAAATCAGGACAAAGCAGACCAACGAGGGTTAAAGAGGGATCATCAGAGCCAAGTGACCTAAGCAGAGACCAGTCATAAAGAGGAAACCTAAACCAGGACAAAGAGGGTAAATGAGGGACTGCTATGTCCTTTCCACAGAGTAGAACATTAGTGTAGGAGAGAAAACTCACTTACTGATGGCTACTTCAGACAGGAGGAGATTTGGTTTAGTTTAGACGGGAGGAGAACTGGGGAGATTCTTTGCTTTAGAACAATACAACAGAGAAGGAGGAGAAGAGGACTCACTCGCTGATGGCCAGGACTCGAGGCACTCCCACATCATCGATCTTCATCAGTCTGATGCTGAAGATACTGTGACTACGCACAGTTACACACATTTACACACAGTTACACACAGTAACAGGAGCCCACATTCTTTACTTACAACAGATTTACAGTTTAGTATGTATACTATGTGTCTGTATATTTAGTACTAATGTATAATTGTCATGCGGTATAGACAGAAGATGTTGTAGTGCATGCAGTATGTGTGTGCGTGTGCTACCTTCTGCTTGAAAGCTGGTTGAGTCGTGTAGCCGAGAAGCTTTGATTCTTCTTTCCGATCTTCATGACTCTGTAGGCCTCATCAGAGCTGCTCACCTGCACCCAACGCAGGTCTACATACAAGTGTACAATATGAAACATTCACCAAATATACACAAAGCAATACACATGTTAGAATATAAAGCATGAATCAATCACCCAACTCAGTTCTGCAACGATATGCAAAAATGTAATGTAAAGAAGGGGTATTTTACTTCATTTAGCTCATCATGTTACCTTTATTCATTTTGAAAACGCTTATAA